>JAJLSN010000281.1:0-66488 GCA_030567655.1 Nakazawaea ernobii
TAAGACCTGTTTCAGCAACGTAATCTGTCCAATATGTCAACATTTCATCCAATTTCTCCTTCTCAAGTTCTGACAAGTCATGAATTTCTCCAGGATCAGTTTTCAAATCAAACAATTGCCATTTCCCCGGTCCATAAGGCTTCGGTATATAAAGCAGTTTATAATATCCTTTTCTAACGGCTTGTTGTCCGAACAACTCCCAACCAGTGACAGTCTCTTCATCATGTACCTTGTCAGTCTTCCCTGTTAAGTAAGAAACCCAAGATTTCCCTCTTGGTTCCACTACTGGTCTTCCTTTGAACAATTTCCCCGGGTGGCTGACACCGGCAATTTCCAATACAGTTGGTAATATATCCATCACTGTTGAAAATCCTCTTAAAACTTTACCCTCTTTGGAGGAAAACTTGTTGGGGTAACTAACAATCAAGGGACAACGGATACCACCCTCGGAAGCCCACATTTTGTACATATATGATGGCGCCGTTGCCGCTTGAGCCCATTGATCCGAATACCAAACAAATGAGTTACCATTTCCTATGTTGTCAAACTTATTGTCGTAATGTAATTTGATTTGATTGTTGATATTCTCAATATTCAAAGGAAGAGCCTCCATAAACATACCTTCAGCTCCGTTATCAGACATAAATAAGATGAAAGTGTTGTCTAATTCTCCAGTGCTTTCCAATTGATCTAAAACTTTCCCAACATTGGTATCCAAAATCTCAACCATTGCAGCATATATCTCCATGATTCTTGATTCATTCTTTTTTTCCCGGTCTGTTAATTGACCCCAAGGTTTGTCTCTTTGAGTCTCAACTTGATGAGGTTCAATTCCCTCTGGAATAATTCCTAACTCCAAGGCTCTTGCCAATCTTTGTTTTCTTAATACAGCAGGGCCATCATCGTAACGACCTTTATATTTGTCAATAATATTTCTTGGTGCTTGGAAGGGCCAATGTGGCGCTGTATACGTTAAAGTTCCGAAAAATGGCCTTCCCAGACGTTGCTCTGCATCGGTTAAAAATTCCAATCCTTTCTTGGTGAAAAAATCAGTACTGTAAAAATCATCGGGAAGATAAGTTTCAGCATCCAATTTCTCATTATCTTCAACATACAATGGCGGCATGAACTTGATTAATGATCCGTCTTCATTTTTTCTGATGAATTTGTAATGGTTACCTGCCCCTGGAAGTAAGGCAAATGATTTTTCGTAACCTCTATCAACAGGCCATTGACCTGGCAACAATCCCAAATGCCATTTCCCAGAGAGAAATGTATAATAACCAGCATCTTTCAATATATCTGGCAATGGTGCTACTTTTTCATTCAAATAACCTTCATACCCTGGTTTCCCCAGAAGCTTTTCTGGGAATCTAGCTGTAAATTCTGCCATCTGGCCTAGACCAGCAATATGGTTATCAGTACCTGACAAGAGCATTGACCTGGTTGGAGAGCATGCTGAAGCAGTATGGAAATCGGTGAAACGAACACCTCTTTCAGCAAGCTTCTTCAAATTTGGAGTATTGATCTCACCTCCAAAGGCACTTAAATCAGTGAATCCAAGATCATCTGCTACTATTATCAAAAAATTTGGCTTCTTTTCAACGGTCATATCTATAAAAATTCAGCTCTTTTTCCAAACTAGATATGCAATTGGATCCTTATGAGTTCAACAAGTTCTCTCGTCATGTTATAATATGTTTTATTTTTATATTTCACCTTCTCCGGCAATAAGCAAGTGATGAGCCTTGAGCCACAAATTGTGTAATATCGATCGATTTTTTCATTTTCGGAGATTTATTCGTTTTTGCCAAAAGCTTAAAAAAAAAACAACATCTAAAATCATTCGCTAGCCGAAGAGTGTTCAACTCATGTTACCGCTACTTCCTCGCACTTGGCAAGAAATTGAGAGTGGTACAGTTTATAGCACACCCTCAGATATTCTTCAAAGGAACCCTACATCTGAGTTTTTTGAATAGTCGTAACCTTTCTGTATATATAAAAATGGACTTAGTCTTATCAGACGAAAGATTCCCCGTCTTGTATCTTTTTTTTTTCTTGACTAACCCCCAAAAAATTGTGGCTCGACCGTTGGAAGCATTGCATCATCTCGGGATAATTCAAAGTATGGGATGAGATGATAGCATTTCCATAGGGGACTAGTTAACATAAATTTATATAAAAGCCCGCTCAAGCGCTACAATCAAAGTTTGAAGATCTTGATTGATTATCACTGAACAATGTCAAGCGAAAAAGGAAGCGTGAGCGCTGATTCTTGGGATGAAAGAGACGGATCCAAGTTCTTGATCTATAATAGGAATTCTCAAGAACAAATTCTGGTGAATAAAAACTGGACTGAACAAGAGGAAACTTCAGCAAGAAGGAAGATAGATTTTATAATCATGCCTTTGCTTTTTATAGCCTTCTTCATATTGCAAATGGATAGAGGAAACATATCTAATGCCTTGACCGACAGTTTGATGAAAGATATACATATAGATACAAACAAGGTAAATGTTGGAACTGCATTGTTCAATGTGGGTATTGTGATATTTGAGATCCCATTCAATATCTTGTTACAGAAAGTTGGACCTGGTAGATGGTTGAGTTTCCAACTTATTGTATGGAGCGTTATTGCAACTGTACAATCACAAATTAAAAATTACGGAGACTTTTTAGCAACAAGATTTTTGTTAGGAATGTTTGAAGCTGGTTTCATCCCTGGTGCCTTGTTTTACCTTTCAACATGGTACACCAAGAAGGAATTGACTGCCAGGTACACGATCTACTTTATTGGGAACTTGTTAGCATCGGCTTGTAGCGGGTTGATAGCTGCAGGAATTTTAAAAAATGTTGCAGGCAATGGTGGGTTACAAGGATGGAAATGGATTTTCATCATTGAAGGGGTATTGGGAGCAGGTTTCGGATTGATTTTCACCTTGCTAATACCTGAATCGACAAAGAAGCCAAGACCGTTTTGGGCACCAAAGAGATTCAACATATTAAATGAAAGACAACAATACATTTTGACTCAAAGAATCATTATAGATGATCCAGAAAAACTGGCAAATGCTGCTCAAATTGGTTTACAAGATGTTATCGACGCAGTCAAAAGGCCTAGCATTTGGGCTCATTTCATCTTAAGTTTATCTTCTATGATCAACACACAGGCATTGAGTACATATACACCATTGATCATCAAGTCTTTGGGATATTCCAAGATAAGTGCAAATGCCAGATCGTCGATTCCTAATTGGGTAGCGATAGTCGTCATACTATTGGCGACTTACACTAGCAACCGTTTCAAACCAAGAGGTGCAACAATTGTATTTTTACTAACTTGGAAATTGATTTTCATTATCGTATTAAGAGCCTTACCAGACGATGAAAGACCTGTTGTCAAATTTGCCATCTTGGTAGTGTTATTATCACCGGGGGCGGGTACGCACGTGTTGAACACTTCATGGGCTTCATTAAACAGTAAAACGCCCCAGGAAAGAAGTATATCCTTGGCAATGGTGGTGCTGGCTGCAAACATTGCTGGTATATGTGGTGGTCAAGTGATGAGAGAAGCTGACAAACCACATTATCATAAGGGGTTTTTATCCATCATATTTGTCAATGCCTTTGCCCTCTTTTGGGGTATACTCATGGTCGTTGCTTACAAAATGGTTAATACGAGATGGGATTTAGAGAACCCTAAGGAAGATTTGGAAAAATCCGGCATGGAAACAGATGGATCCTCAGAAATAGCAATTGGTTCAACACTTGTGATATTTGTCGGTAAAGGGGATCTGGCGAATGATTCTGCATTGCTTGACTCTTTGAATGGAGATTATCACGTTGAAGACAAAGAACTGCAGAGCATCCTGGGGATCAGGAACTTTAGATATATCCTGTAGTTTTGAATTGAATTGAATTGATCTGAATTGTAATTAAGAATAATAGGAGTAACCCCTTTTATGACGAATGCGAAAAGACTAAAAACCCATGTAACAGAAAAAGAAAAGAAAAAAAAAATTTTTATTTTCTGATTTTTTTTGTGAAAATTGTTTCAGATTAGTTAGAGATAATAGTGTTATACGGTTGATTCTAAACTTGCTGCTACCTTTCTGTTTATCCTTATTTATACATAGTGAAGATTGAATTCACTCTTAATACTTGGTTTCTTTGCTTGTTCAGTTTCAAAGTTACATTTATACACTTGCCGCCTGTGTTCCGTTTGTCAATTTGCACGTAAGAGAAAACCCCACTTTTTAAAGTTATCAGAGATTAAGTTTTGCCAACTTGACCAATTTATAAATATAACGGTGAGCTTTTGAAATTAAATATGGCACGTCCAGAACATATCGAGCTCAATGAATGGACTCCACAACAATCACCATCTGCTACATTAGTCGGCACCCCTTCATCTTTCCAAAATGCCGAATCTTATTTTGAGATGCAGTCCCCTGCGAAGACTTCGGATTTCCAAGAGTTGACTGTATCAGCTTCAAATGATGACGTTGTGTACCCATTCCATGTCAGTTATCATAATCATCAAGTTGTTGTTGATTCAATAGATTTCAACAAGTCCTTACGGTTGAAATTTCAAATAATGGTTGCATTTTTATTTTTAATTTTCACCGGATTGGCAGATCAGACTTCTGGTACTTTATTACCTAGTCTTGTCGAATATTACAATGTGGATCACTCAGCTGTCTCTTATATTTTTATCGCTGGGTTCTGTGGTTCATTGGTCGCTGCCATGTTGAACGATTTTTTACATAAAACCATCGGTATATTCGGTATATTGTCGATAAGTTGTTGCGCATGGTGTGTTTGCTTCTTGATCGCATCTACAGCACCACCATTATGGTTATTAGTTGGTGGATATTTTTCATATGGGTTTGCCGGTGGTGCAGCCAATGGGGTTTTAAATATATGGGCTGGGAAATTGAAATATCATAATCAAATAATGGGGTTTTTACACGCATTTTTCGGGTTTGGTTGTATGATTACACCGGTAGTAGCCACTCATCTTTTAGAAAATGGAATGAAATGGAATCATTGGTATTATGTCTTGATAAGTGGTACCGTGATCTTATTTATTGCAACAATGCTCACGTTCCACCAAGAGACAAGTTGGAAATATCGTTATTTATTAGAAAATGGTGAAGATGAAGATGATGATGAAGAATTTCTAGAAAACGGATTGAAAAAGGCAATTAGCTTTTCAACCTTGATGAAGAACAAATTCGTTTGGTTCTTTAGTGTCACATTGTTTTTCTACTTGGGAGGTGAAGCATCACTTGGAAATTGGGTTTACAATTATTTGATCATTATCAAGAAAGTGACACCAAGTCAATCATCATATATCACTTCAGCTTATTGGTTATCATTAACCATAGGCAGGGTTGTGATTGGCTTAATCATTGGATTGTTTTTCGAAAATAATGAAACCACAATCGCATTTATCGTTTGCGTCCTTATCTCCATCTTTACTTTCTTTTTCGAAGCGTCTTCATCTTTGTTCATTCAATCCCTGTCGATATGTCTGGTTGGTGCCTTTGTCGGTCCTGTTTTCCCAACCACTATTATCATTGCCTTGAAGACATTACCATTGAATATACATGCATTGGGAGTTGGCTTTATCTCATCGTGCGGTTCTTCAGGGGCAGCTTTAGTTCCATACATCATAGGATATGTCAGTGCCATAAACAAAGGAAAGCCAGGTTATGTTGAAGGGGAGGGTTTGGTGTATTTCCCAATCATATCATTGGTGGTATTCACTGTAGCAATGGTTTTGTGGGGTATGTTTTTCGTGTACCAGCAAAGGATTAAAAAGGTTACTTTACAAAACTCAGTGGACGGTATCAGTATCAGTTATGACAGAATCTGATCCCCATTGAGTTTATATGGGAAAAAGGATGGAATTAAATCCCAGGATGGGAAAAGGCTTATTTATTTAATTTTTTTATTTATTTATATACTTTTGATTTAAAATTGTCTTTCGGTTTGGTTTGAGTATTTGAAACATTTCAGTTGTTGATGATTGTCTTGCCCTATATTACAAAAGATGTCTCTCTTAACTTATTAATAATATATTCAGGATTATTCTATTTTTGGGTAATACATATATACAAGATCAAATTCATTTCTTTTCATCACCACTGCCTAAAAATTCGTTCAAACTATCTTGAATATACTTGGTATCTTCATCAACTGGCTCGTTCAAAATCTTTCTTTCATTCTCTTCTCCTCCTAACCATATTTTCATCATGGCACCAAACTCTTTGAAATTGGAAATATCCAAATACCAAGCTGTTCCAGTAGCGATCATACCCAATGAAGATGTGGCCAATAATGACAGATGAGTGACCAGAGATAAAGCATCCTGATAAAATGAAAATGGAGGAGGTACATGGTTATGTTGATAAAAATTAGGTGTGTCTTGATGGAGAGAACAGTTAGTAAAAGTTTTCTATCTTTGCAAAGCGCTGGTTGTAATCTCGATACATACATCTTCTTTTGATTATTCCCCTGTAAGCCACTTTTGAAAATAAAAAAGTGGACACGGCGAAACCGTAAAACAAGGCCATTTGCTTGAATCTTCTTTCATTATATCTGGTAATTTCGTCACTAACATTAGCACTCTTCAGTGGGAAGAACTTCCCTATATCCAATCCGTTTGTACTCATTGCTGCTGCTGCTGGTTGATTTGAAGTTTCTCAGTGGAAGTTTTTTTTGTCAGTTTTTTTTGATTTTTTTTCAAAAGATTATCATTTTGGCATTTAGTTTTAGTTAGTTACTTGGAAATCATTGAAGGTAGATCAGGGAAATGACAACAGAGGAAGATTACTCAAAGCTCGTGTCACAACTCTCGGCTAAGGAGTCTGAGCAGGAAGTTTTACTCAAACAACAAGGTTCATTGTCGGAAAAGATCAAGTTATTGAATCTCAAGAAGAACTCAATATTGGATATATTATCATCTTTGGATGATAACAAGAATCAGACTACACCGGAGCAAGAGATACTGAAATTGAACGGCGGTGTGGAGGAGGGAAACTTCAATGTCTCTGAGCTTCTAAAATTGATAAAGGGAGAGACAGAGCTACGTGATATAAAAGTGGATCCAGTGTTATTGCAACTATTAAACGAGGGCAATATATGAAGAGATTCACAGATTACAGTAATCGAAATTCTACAACATGTTTTATCATATTAAGGAAGAGAAGTGCATCCCACTTCTTCCAATTCATTTCTTCATTTATTTTTAAGTCTATCTTTTTTGCACAAGATTTTCAAATAGTATAAACAATCAATAAAGTCATTTAATAAAAACTTTCTCAAATTTTTGGAGAACTTAAAATTCATTAGCAACTTTGTCAAGATTTTGAACAATATCAAATTGTTCTTATCATTATTGAAAAATGCCCCATGTTTAAATTTCATGTTTTTCAATGTATTTATCGCTTTTGATGTTAGTAAATGTGATAACAAGTTAATAAAACTATCAAAAACCTTTTGCATCAATATGAAATCATTGGAACTCAAATTGCTGAATTCAATGTTACTTAAATTGTTCAAATTAACATAATGATCAAATTTGCTTTGCCTATCAACAATTAGATTATTATCATTCAATTTGAAAAACCCTTCTAAATCTAGAGGTAAACAAATACCAATTAATTCATTACTTGGATTGATTTTGCAACACCAATCTGACTCATCCAAGATCTCTAGTCCTTCTGGGGTCTTTGCTATCAATCCCATCACGAGGAAACATGTACCTTTCACGGAAAAATTCATAGATTTATGAGTCAAGGTGATAATATCTTCAATCAAGTTTCGATTCTCAAACAATGTTATTCCAGCAGCTGTGGAACAAATATGACCAATACACCACAAATAACCTTTCAATTGAATCACTTCATCTTCATCTATCATTGTATCTCTCGATAAATTTAACACTTGGATACGTGATTTAATTTTCTTTGAGATTTTTTCAATAAATCCTGAATTATTTAACAATTTCACACCTTCATCAATCTTAACCAATTCACCAAAGAAATGTTGAGGAGGTGCCTCTTTGGCATTCTTTCCCTGTTCAAAAATCAAATTATTGTGAAATTCAGGTTGTATCAAATCGTTAATTAAAAGGTTCTCAACGTCATAGACATATTTGAAAATTTTATACTCAATCCATTCTTGTAATTCTTTATCAATGATTTTGTAATCATTCAAATAATGATAACCTTGTGCTGTTGATAAAAATTTCAACAAAGCTGTATGACCCAATTTACTCAATTGGTATAAATTAGGTTTTAATTCGACAACTTTGTTAAGATTTTCGGGATTTGTTATAAATTCATCAATAATGTTAGATGCAGTTTCAACAACTTTAATATTACTGTCAAATAATTGATCCATCAATAGTCTAATCACAAATGTGTCATCGTTTTCATATAATAAGTTGGACAAATGATCTGTTGCAAAAATTCTCAAATCCAGTTTGGAAGTGGTCAACACTTTATTCAAAATGATTCTCAAATGTCCAGGTATCTTATAATCCATATCTCTTATGATCAATTTAATCAAATCATCTCTCTTGGCTTCAGTTATATGATATAACATACTGAATATTTTCCATTGTTCCAACATCTTCATCCCATTTTTATCCTTTGATAATACTCCCAACATTTTGAAATATCCACTCGACATGGTGGTTTCCAATTTCACTTGACTGAACAATGACTCGGTAGATATGATACCACTGTATGGGTCCACTTGAGCGATACACTCGGCGATTTGAGCCAATAACTTGTTTTCTCCAAGAAATCGAACACCTTCTTCACTATGTAACAACATTTCAAAAATTTCACATCCAACTTTGACATATTTGGATGAATTCTTATTTTTGCTTGACATCTTACTGAATCTGAATTTGAAAGGCCTATAAAAAGACATGAGTCTTTTGATAACTTTTGTTGTCCTTATGGTTTCTTCCAACCTTTTCCCATTTAATAACGGACCTTGCATCATCTCACTAATCAAATCCCAATTCCAGTGGTCGTATTCTTTTGTAGTCAAAATTTTGGTATCAATGATCATTCTTTTAAATTCTGCATCATCCAATTTGTAACCTAGCTTAAATTGAGCAACATAAGATGTCTGTTTCGTTGATTCAAAAGCTTGTCTATTAATTGACGATCCTAAACTTAATATGCCTCTTCCCTTTCCTAACCTTCCAGATAAACGAGCCATTTGGAAAACAGCTGCTACTGGAATTTTACCATCAGTAGCAGCTGATTCCGTGAGTAAAGGTAACCAGTTATGAATACTTAAATCATCTTTCAATAATTCAGCTGGAATTAAATTAGTTGCCAAACTCATAATTTCCGTAAGTAAGTAAATTGCCTTTCTCTTATTCAAATCATCATTACTATCTGTCACTATCGAAACCAATTTATCTGTCAAATTACAACGTAAAAGAATCATCAATAGTAATGCTGTGTAATGATTTATAAAAGGATGTTGCTTTTCTGGGGCGCTCGGAGTGATATTAGTTTTCACTTGTGGGGTTTGCTGTAATGGATCTAATGTTTGTTGCTGTTGCTGTTGTTGTTGTTGCAGCAGTGGGGTGCTACCAAATATATTCCCACCTTTGATCCAGGGTAAAGTTCTTATTTTCAAGACATCAAAAAATATATCCATCAATATATCACGCATGTTTGGAATGTCAAACAGTAGGCAATTAACCAAATCTTTGATCAGTGAGAAATTTTTTTGAGAAAGGCATATCAAACCAGACCAAGTTTTCAAAAAAATAGTCAACATGAATGCATTGTTTTGTAATTTGTCTATATTGTTATGACCTTTGGTTTGAATATCACAAAATGACGAAACAAAATATGAAATATTGGATTGATCAATGATATACTTTCTATTCTCTGGAACTTCCAATAATTTTAAAACAGTGATCAAACACACTGAAGCTAACAGAAATGGTCCCTCTACAAATGATTGAAATAAAACTTTCAAACCATCTGATTCATAAACCAAACTGCAAGCATGCAAGGAGATTTCACAAAGTGTTTCAATACAGATTGGTCTCAATTTATCATCAGCGCTTTCAGCAATGGCCACAATGGCACGAACCAAACCTATAGTCAATGTATGAGAACCATCAGGTAATTCTATCAACTGTCGTACCAATTTAATGGCTTGTTCTTTCTCCACAAGAGCCTTGTTATCCTTTGAAAGCGATATTATCAAAAAAAATTCTATTCTTAGTTGAATTAACATTCTCAAAGTATCTTCACTATGCAAGATATATCGAGAAATTCTGTAACCACAAGCTCGCACCTCTGTTACCGGATGAGTCAATAGTATTTGTATCCTACTACCAAATGAACTTAGCACCAAATCATCTCTCAACTCTGGATGGTCAATCAACAAACTCACCAATTCATTTGACAATTGTAAAAGTTGGTCCTTATCCTTTTCCCGATCCCCCAAGGCTTGTAATATCTCACCAAGCTTCCATGGGTTACTTTCTACATCTGCCGACGAAAATGGATTTCTTATACTGCTTGCATCATCGAAGGAAGTTGTTGAATTTGAATACCCGGAGTATATACTGGTGAAAGTGTTGCTTCTTTGCCTATTCGATACCTCTTCCATGGTTTGTAATCTCTTGGCAGCTTCCAATCTTTTTTCAAGTAGCAGGATGTTTCTACTGGCGTCTTCAAATTCTGAACGTATTTTAGGAGTCAGCAATGAACTCTCAAGGGTAATCGACCCATTGATTCTATCCTCAGAGGCTCTCTCTGCCTCGTCACGAATCTTTTGCTGTCGTATTAATTGATTCTGTAAAGTTGTTGTTGACTTAACCAACGGTTGTTGAGTTCTAGACGGTAGCGTAGATCCTGAACCACTGTCTCTCCTTATGGATTGGAAAGTGGTATTCAAGGCAGGATTAGTCGTACCATTTGCAGAGCCATTAGACTTCGAGTTGGTCATTCTGTTGAAGGCGGAGCTGGAGTCTATTGGCATTATCTCCTTCTTCTTCTTCCTACCTTTGTTGCCTAATCGATCGCCTGCCTGGTGAAATCCTTCTGTCTGCTTTCGGCATTGTACGTTATTATTACAATCATTTTTTCTCTCCTCGCACGGGACAGCCCCTGTCGATCCCAATCTCTCTTGTGTTTACTGTCCAAGTTTCATCTGCTTCTTCTTCTTCTGTGGGCTGCTGAACCAATGGGCTCTCCTGTAGCAGGTGAGACCCATCTCGTTGTGCTGTCGTTGGAATGTGAGTTTTTCAACCTCACCAGAAGTCTGTTTACCGAGAATTGATATTTACACATAGAGATCTTAAAGTACACACTTTACGTTTGTTACACATATAACGATCAACATTTGAATAATCTCGTTGCCAACTCCAATACCCGGCCACCTCATAGAAAGTGAAAGAACCGACTATCAACGATTCAAAAGGAGGTGGTCCAAACAAACCTTTATTCTTATATCTGTTACTACTCATTATAAATAACACATATCTATGCCAATGCACCACCCACGAACCTATATAGACGATTCCTTCCACTCTGTTCTTGTGCTCTACTAGTACTACTACTAGACATATTCCCTCACCTCGATCGATAATTTCTTATCCAACGGCTTATCTCATCTCATCACTTCATCTCGCTTCTGAGAAAAAAGAGAAGAGAAAAAAAAACCAAAAAAGTTTAAAAAGAAAAAAAAACCATCAGACCCAGATTTGAAAATTTTTTTATACTGATTAGATACAACGGGGATGTCGATAAGAAATATTCAATTGGTCAGTGCTATCATAGCGACTGCTGCGTTAACAGTAGGAGCAGTCGAAGCCTTGCATGTTTTCTTTGAGGCGAAAAGGGCTGCGTCAAAGCGTGTTCAACTGTCAAATGATAAGAAAATTGGTGAGATTTACGATGAGGAATTGATCAGAGAACAACTTGCGAGAAATTATGCCTTCTTAGGAGAAGAAGGGCTATCAAAAGTAAGAGATCAGTTTGTAGTAGTTGTCGGTGCCGGTGGAGTAGGTTCTAATTGTGCGATATCGTTGATAAGATCTGGGGTCTCCAAAATTAGAATAATTGATTTCGATCAAGTTTCCTTATCATCTTTAAACAGGCATGCATGTGCTACATTACTGGATGTTGGAACACCGAAAGTTGAGTGTTTGAAAACACACATCTTGAGAATCGCCCCTTGGTGTGAAGTAGAGGCCATTAATGAACTATGGACTCTTGAAAATGCCGAAAGATTGATACTACAAGGTGCACCTACATATGTCGTTGATTGTATCGATAACATTGATACCAAAGTCGACTTGTTGGAATTTACATATAAGAATGAGATTGCAGTTATATCATCACTGGGGGCTGCATGCAAAAGTGACCCATCACGTATCAACATTGGAGACATCTCGAAAACCGAGGAAGATCCATTAGCTAAAGCTGTTAGACGTTTACTTAAAAAAAGAGGAATCATCAAGGGGATACCTGTTGTGTTCAGTGCAGAGAAACCTGATCCAAGAAAGGCGCAATTGTTACCATTACCAGATGAAGAATTTGCAAAAGGTGCAGTGGAAGAGTTGAGTGCCTTGAGAAATTTTAGAGTTCGTATCTTGCCCGTATTAGGTACTATGCCATGTATGTTTGGACTCACGTTATCATCATATATCATAACAGATGTTGCCGGATATCCAATGGAGCCGATCGAGGGTAAGAATAGATCCAAAGTGTATGATGCTCTATTGTTGAGTTTAGGTGGACAACAAATGAGAATTGGGGAAAATGATCAAAGAATTCCAATTGGTATGAATGATGTGAATTATATCGTTGAGGAAGTTTTCCATGGTAAATCTCCAATATCAAATTATTCAACAAGATTAACGTTATCAAGATGGATCAGGGATAAACAATTGAGTTATCAAAATGTTGTATTGATGACAAAGGAGGAACAGAAAAGACATGAAGAACGAGTTCTAAATGGTGGTGAACTTTTACAAGACGTTTATAGTAAAGAGGTTCTCGATAGAGTTGAAGCAAGATTTGCAGAGGAAAAATGGTATAGTCAATTTAGATAAAGTGTTATATAGAGTCAATAATTTTTTTTTTTTTTATTCGGTAATAATGTCATCATATATATATACAAGAGAGAACAAGACATTTCAAAAAAACCAACTATACCATTTTTGCCTCTTTGATGGAGGAGTTCCAAATCTCTTATCTGTTGCATTTATAACAGGTTCTGTACCGTTAACAATTGTATTTGCATCCTTTGGAGACATTTTAGAATTATGCATTATATTTTTAACACCTTTGGAACTCACAGATTTTCTTAAACCATGTTCCTTGTACGAATCCTTTGCAACTTCTGCAAAAGTTTTCAATTGAGTATTACCAATGTTGAAACCCATCTTTCTCAATTTGGAAACAACAGATGGAGTCACAGCAGCAGCAATGGGTAACCTGATAAAGATCAAACTCTTGTGAATTCCATAGGCAATGGCAAGCGTTGTCCAAAATGAACTATGATGTTTTCCCCCGGAACCTGATTGATCTCCATTATCGTTATCACCACCATCGTGCTTACCAAACCCCAAGAATTTCTTCAATTTCTCCTCATATTCCCCAATCTTCTCTTCCCCGGCAAGGGAAACGAGCAGATAACAGATGGGCAAATCAATCAGACCTATGGCAAGGTATACACCCAATGCACTATATCCGTATTCTTGCATCAATCCTTTGAGGCCCGAGGCCATCTTCGTCGTCGTCTTCTGGCCACCTTGTGCCGGTTTATTGACGGTTGACTGGAAAACCCTAGAGGACCTGTTCACGGCTCTAGACAATTGAGGTCTTAGCAGCCTCCCACTCAATATTGAAAACATGTCTCTATGAATTTATGTATGTATATGATATATATTTATTTATATTTGCCATCAAATCTCTCTCTCTCTCTCTTGTGAATCACAAAAAAACAAAACACAAAAATTTGAGGGAAACCAAATGCGGCAAGACCCGCGTTGGGAAGGCGGGGGTGCTCCCAAGGGGTGAAGAAATTTTCTCTTGTTTGCCCGGTTTTTTGCTTGTTTGTTTGTTTGAGAGTTTGAAATAATGGATGATTCATCAAGATAGTACTGGTTGTAGTTCTATAACTTGGGTGTTAGGTGCAGGTATCACAGAGACATGAAATAATGAGACAAGATAGAGGGTCTCTTATCAACGCTAATATCGAAGGGAGTATACCCAATGTGATAATGGACGACAGTTTGACCGAACCTTTGGAAGATAAACGATTGTTGGAGGAGTTAAATAGAGATCATCATATAAAAGTGAACAGTAGGAGTTATGGTACTGGTAAAGAGGGGGTACCTTTACCTGGGTCGGAGCAAGAGGACAGCAAGTTTTACAACAAGCTGAAAAAGATTGATAAGCAATCGTTGGATTATGTGATACGAAGTGGAATAGCAGGGGGTATTGCAGGTAGTGCAGCAAAGACACTTATAGCACCATTGGACCGTGTGAAAATTTTATTTCAAACGTCGAATCCTGAATTTAAACAATACAGTGGGTCATTGAATGGACTTTTCAAAGCTGTTAAAAAGATATATGTCAATGATGGTGTTTGGGGTTTATACCAAGGTCATTCAGCAACTTTATTGAGGATTTTCCCATATGCTGCTATAAAATTTGTTGCTTATGAACAAATAAGGACAATATTGATACCAAATGACAATTATGAAACTGGTGGGAGAAGATTATTAGCTGGATCAATGGCTGGTGTGACAAGTGTATTTTGTACATATCCATTAGATTTGATCAGAGTTCGTTTAGCTTTTCAAACAAGTCATGATATTAAAACTAGAGGTCGATTAGTTTCATTGATTAAAACCATATATCATGAAAAGCCATTGTTATTAGAAGCTAACGATTTAAGAAATGAACCAATGTTGACTAGGTTCTTAATCAGGAGAACACAAAAGGGTTTACAAAATTCTCAATTGATTCAAGCAGTTTCAAATTTTTATAGAGGATTTGCACCAACGATATTAGGTATGATCCCATATGCCGGTGTATCATTTTATACCCATGATTTAATCCATGACATTTTCCGATCTCAAAAATTGGGTAAATATACAGTGAATTTTGCATTACAAAAAAATAGAAAGACCAATGCAAGGACGAATTCATCTCATGACCATAGACCCCCTTTGAAAACATGGGCACAATTAATTGCTGGTGGTACCGCAGGAGTATTTTCACAAACTGCACTGTACCCATTTGAAGTGATTCGAAGAAGAATGCAAGTTGGTGGTGTTGTTAATAAAGGACAATTTTTCGGTGTGGTAAAGACAAGTCAAATGATTTTAAAAGAACTGGGGTTTAAAGGGTTTTATGTTGGTTTAAGTATTGGGTTTATTAAAGTTATTCCTATGTTTAGCTGCTCATTTTTTGTTTATGAAAGGGTTAAAAGTTATTTAGGTATTTAAAAAAGTGAAATATGAAGAAAAAACCTGTATATATTATGTGTTTATTTTTTACATTTTACAATTTTCCAATTGCATTCATCATTTATTTTTATCAGGTTGTACACTTTGCTCAAAGTTTTATACATCAGTAATAGATTATCATCACAATCTCTGTCTAGACAATACGATACGGTATTACAAGAATTTGAAAAAAATGTTTTATCCATATACCGATGTACTTTCAACAAGAGTCAATCGGGATGAAATTCGACATTTGTTCATCATAAATAAATAATAGACAAAATTTAGAGAGAATAAATAAAAAACCAAGAGATTTGAAAAATAATAGTATTCATCATAAAAAAGGAAAATCCACAAACACACCCCAGTTGTAATGATAAAAATCATAAGTAATAAGTAATAATAATAATAAATGATAATTAAATGAAAAATGAAAATTGAAAAGAAACAAAAATGTAGTATGATAATATGATTTAGTACCTGTCACCAATCAATCCAATGGTAGCAATGGCAAATGCTGCACCTGTGAAACCGGCAACAACGTTATAACCCAACTTCAATTTATCCAAATTCAAACTTGATTCCTTCTTTATTATGGCGTTATTAACTTCATCATCTGTATCGACACTTTCCTCCTCCTCTTCTTCTTCTTCTTGTGATGAAGTTCTACCTAAATCTTGATAAATTGAATTATCTAATGAACTTGCGAAATTCTTCTTTGGCATGGATTTGTCATTTTTGTTAATCAGTTTCTTTGTTCTTGTTGTATTATTGCTAGTGTCATTGGCAATTCTCAATAATTTCTCTTCACTTTGATAAGATTGATAAAAATAATGGATTAAAGATAATGGGAATCCAATAGCGGCATAGATCAAATAAGGATGTTTACCCTTTATTGCCGATTTATTATATGCCAATAATAACGCATAAGTGGCTATAGATCCAAATGAAGCCAACAGGACTCTTGTACGGATTATAGTATCCTTGACCAATTTACTGAGTTGATCAACTGAATACGATTCATTGTCAATTAGATCTGGTAATATTTTAAAAGATGTGTATGACAGTGCACCAGTGGCGATACCCAATGAGGTTGCTCCAATGATTTTAATTACTGTTATACATTTACCCATGTTGTAATTTATTTTATTTGAATCGAATTGAGTTTGTGACGATGATGATGATGATGATGATGATGATGATGATGATGATGATGATGATGATGGTAATTCCCAATGATTTCTTTTCCGAATAAGATTATTCAATCGAAAGTGTATTGATTCCTGTTTCCAATGGGGTGATGATGAGACGATGAGAAGATGGATGAGAGACTAGAAGTGTAAGTAATAATAAGATGGCAATTATTTTGTATTTTTGTTTTGATTAAAATCTCTTATTGGCACGGCCTCTGTAGCACCTCCAAATGGCAGACCTTTCGTTGAATGGACATCGACAATGGCGATGAGATGAGATGAGATATGTACCGGAGAGTGTGCTAGATATTGTAACTAACACTGTCACCAGTCATGCTGGTACAATTATCATCATATTCGAGTATCTCGAAAAGATTGCCAGTCTTGTGTAGTTGAGTAAATACCTATTAACAATCACTCAAATGGTCTATGGTCAAAAACAGATTGGTGATGGTTACTTAATAACTGATGGATGGATGGATATTGCAAAACTGGGTCCAATCCACTCAGTATACTACAATACAGACCGGTGCCCCACCCATCCGCCGTTACAGAGTTGTCATTTGACGATCTACATGTGTCATACGTATTAGTCGTACGTACTATGCAGTGGTTGTGGAAGGATAGGTCATTATTTATCGGTGTACATGGTGTAGACTGGATGAAGAAGTAGATGTATACATACACCCATCAGCACTACAAAGAAGCGCCTTGTGAGGCAATGGATTCCGATAAGCTGTCATAAGAGGGGCCCTGTCCTCTGCTGGTGCTGGTGCTGTGAGTCACAACACAACACCACTGCCCAGCGCCAGCGCCCACCGTAACCGGCGCAGAGTCAGAGTTCTTCATCCAGCAACAGGCGAAGAATTTCTTTCTTTCGCAAACTGCGCGTATAAATTGGTAATCGGATCCATTGCAATGGACACAAAATAAAAATAAAAATTTTCATTTAGCACTACTACTGAATAATTGTATTACACCACATATACACATACATACATACATACCACTATGTCTATCAGAAACGCCTCAATCAGATTGACCCGTGCTGCCGGTGCCCGTGTTGCTTCGCAAAGAGCCTTGTCCGCTTTGGCCACCGCTGCCATCAGACCATCGACCAACGTTGCCAGATCATCATTCACACAACAACAACGTGGTTTGAAGACTATCAACTTTGCAGGAACTGAAGAAATCGTCCATGAAAGAGCCGACTGGCCAAGAGAAAAATTACTCGAATATTTCAAAAATGACACTTTGGCCTTGATTGGTTATGGTTCTCAAGGTTATGGTCAAGGTTTAAACTTGAGAGATAATGGTTTAAACGTTATCGTTGGTGTTAGAAAAAATGGTGCTTCATGGAAGGCTGCCATTGCTGATGGTTGGGTTCCAGGTGAAAACTTGTTTGATGTCAATGAAGCCATCAACAAAGGTACCTATATCATGAACTTGTTATCAGATGCTGCTCAATCTGAAACTTGGTCAAGTATTAAACCATTGTTAACCGAAGGTAAGACTTTATATTTCTCCCATGGGTTTTCACCAGTTTTCAAGGAATTAACCCATGTCGAACCACCAAAGAACATTGATGTCATCTTGGCTGCTCCAAAAGGTTCTGGAAGAACTGTTAGATCTTTATTCAAAGAAGGTAGAGGTATCAATTCATCATATGCCGTTTGGAACGATGTCACCGGTAAAGCTGAAGAAAAAGCCATTGCCCTTGCCGTTGCCATCGGTTCCGGTTACGTTTACCAAACCACTTTTGAAAGAGAAGTTAACTCTGATTTATACGGTGAAAGAGGTTGTTTAATGGGTGGTATCCATGGTATGTTTTTAGCTCAATATGAAGTTTTAAGAGAAAATGGTCATACCCCATCAGAAGCCTTTAATGAAACCGTTGAAGAAGCTACACAATCTTTATACCCATTGATTGGTAAATACGGTATGGATTATATGTATGATGCCTGTTCAACAACTGCAAGAAGAGGTGCTTTAGATTGGTACCCAATTTTCAAAAAAGCTTTGAAACCAGTCTTTGAAGATTTATATGAATCCGTTAGAAATGGTACTGAAACACAAAGATCTTTGGATTTCAACTCACAACCTGATTACAGAGAAAAATTGGAGAGTGAATTGAAAACTATTAGAGAAATGGAAATTTGGAAAGTTGGTAAGGAAGTTAGAAAATTACGTCCAGAAAACAATTGAGAGTTGGCTATGTGCACTACTCTGCTTCTTGTCTAAACTTTTAATTCTTACCACCCTTGCTCAAAATTTATATATACATTTTCATAATGGTCTTTATTGAATGACTTAATGATTTTTATTTTTTGTCCACGTTTTGCTGTTTTCCTTATCAAGGGGTTTTTACCTATTTTATTTTAACCACATATACATACATATATAGCATGAACAATAATTGTTTAATTGAATAAACAAGTTCACCATCATTTGAATAATTTGCATATTGTAAGGTTGTACATATATCTATCTATCTATCTGTTTCTGTTTCTGTATCTGTATCTGTATCTATATCTATATCTGTATCTATATCTGTATATACATATAGTAACTGAAAGCCCTAATCTCACTCACGTGCCCCAAAAACGACCAAAGACCAAAGCCCTAACCCTACCCACTTGACCAAAAACCCAAAAATCCAAAAATCCCAAAAAAACGAAAAAAAACCAAAAATTAAAATTTTTTTTCAGTCTTGGAGTTATACAGACATCGATACATACATAGATACATACATATACAAGACATAACACAAGATGGCTGTAGGTAAAAACAAGAGACTTTCCAAAGGTAAGAAGGGAATCAAGAAGAGAGTCGTAGACCCATTCACCAGAAAAGATTGGTTTGATATCAAGGCTCCTTCCACTTTTGAAAATAGAAATGTTGGAAAGACTTTGATCAATAGATCAACAGGTTTGAAAAATGCTGCTGATGGTTTGAAAGGTAGAGTTGTCGAAGTCTCCTTGGCTGATTTACAAGGTTCCGAAGACCATTCATATAAGAAGATTAGATTAAGAGTTGATGAAGTTCAAGGTAAGAATTTATTGACCAATTTCCATGGTTTTGATTTCACTTCTGATAAATTGAGATCATTGGTAAGAAAATGGCAATCATTAGTCGAAGCCAATGTCACTGTTAAAACCGCTGATGATTACGTTATCAGAATCTTTGCCATTGCTTTTACAAAGAGACAACAAAATCAAATCAAAAAGACTACATATGCTCAATCATCTCAATTAAGAGAAGTTAGAAAGAAGATGATTGAAATCATGTCCAAGGAAGTTTCTAATTCCACTTTAGCTCAATTGACATCCAAATTAATTCCAGAAGTTATTTCAAGAGAGATTGAAAAATCAACACAATCAATTTATCCATTACAAAACGTCCATATCAGAAAAGTTAAATTATTAAAACAACCAAAATTCGATTTAGGTTCATTATTAGCATTACACGGTGAAGGTTCCACTGAAGAAAAGGGTAAGAAAGTTAACAGTCAATTCAAAGATGTTGTTTTGGAAACTGTTTAATATCATTCGATAATAATAATAATGAATTTGAAAAGTTGATCATTACTTTGAAAGTGTGTTCTGTGTTTTTTTTTTCTCCTATTTATCGTTCTCTACTTGGGTTAATATCATGTCTGTATAACATTTATTGTAGCTATATCTTAACCTCTTATCATCTGTGTGTGTTTGTGCTTTGGTAAAACCACAAGCAAACGCCACACACAGGCCCAAGCTCAGCCATAGTTTTTTCTCTTTTGCAACACAATTTTTTTTTTCCTCATTCTACATTTATATACAAATAATACATCTGTAAAGATATATATAAGTATAAGTATAACTATAACTGTATCACAGCATAGATTCATCGGAGTCTATACTAGCTATCAACACACACATACACGGCATGTCATCACAGCATCAACAACAACAACATCAAACGTTGAGATTAGGTTCAACGGCGCCAGATTTCCAAGCGGAGACTTCACTGGGTTATATAAAATCATTTCATGAATATATTGGTGATTCATGGTGTATATTGTTCAGTCATCCAGATGATTTCACTCCGGTGTGTACCACTGAATTAGGAGCATTTGCCAAATTAGAACCGGAATTTGCAAAGAGAAATGTGAAATTAATTGGATTATCTGCAAATACTGTACAGAGACATCATGAATGGATAAAAGATATCGATGAAATCACCGGTTCCCAACTAACGTTCCCAATCATTGCCGACCCCGAGAGGAAAATTGCATTGTTGTATGATATGTTGGATTATCAAGATGCTACAAATTTAGATGATAAAGGTGTACAATTAACAATAAGGTCAGTTTTCATCATTGATCCACTGAAGAAGATCAGATTATTATTATCATATCCAGCATCAACTGGGAGAAACACTGCAGAGATTGTGAGAGTTGTTGATTCATTACAAACTGGAGATTTGTATAAATGTACAACGCCAATAAATTGGGTCCCCGGTGATGATGTTATCGTTCATCCTAATGTCACAGATGAAGAGGCAAAGAGATTGTTTCCAAAATTCCGTGTTATCAAGCCATATTTGAGGTTGGCGCCATTGGATACTTGATCTTGTATAGCTAATTATCGTCATCGATATTTATGGGAGTGAAAAGTAAACTGTTTTGGTTTGTAGTAGTAGTAGTCTGCTCACACACACACAGAGAGAGAGAGAAAAATTTATTTTTTTTTCAAAAAAAAATTTAACAATTATTTATCATCATACAAACCCCAGATGATGTTAACGACCAGAGACATATCATAATATGAACAAGAATCCTCATTTCACTGCATACAGATCTGCGCAAGACTTAGTGGATCTCAGAGACTGGTTTTATGACACTTCCACGCGGGACAGAAGACGAGATGCTATTGCCAAAGTGAATGCCATTCTGACTAGAGGTCATATTCCTCATTCCATAGAGATGACATCATTATTAACATCGATAATATTGAATGATGATGATGAGACGACATTGCAAGATAATTCAATGTTACAACTTTCCTATAGTATGGCTGTGATAAAATTTGTGAATGGGTTACTCGATCGTGGTCAACAAGGAAATTATGCAATGCCATTGTACAACTTGGCAGATAAATTACAATTACCTGGTTATTTCGTGGAATTGAGACATTGTGGAACTCATGAACACTTGCCCTCCTTGGCGATGTTGCGAGTCGCAAGTAAAAACCTGTTAACGTGGTTACATGAACATTATTGGATGGAGATTGATAAATTGGATCTTCAAGATGATGATGTTGATGATGAAAATGGGAATGGAAAAGAGTTGGAACAATATCAAAATGATGTGAAATCACAAATAAGATGTTATAAAAAGATACGGAAATTGAATTTGAACAAATTTTATAAATATGGTGACACGACACAGATGGGTAGTCAATATTGGCAATGTGTAAATTCTTTGAAGCACAAGAATGAATTTAATAATGAAGAATTTATAAATGTCCTTGTGTTGAATAAGGTATTAATACTTGATAGAGATTTAAATGAGGGTAAAATCAAAGGTTTGAGATTATTATATAAACCATTGTTAGAAGAATTGGGGTTTGAATTTGCCTTGAAATTTTTTACAAAATTAGTCTTGTATCAAGCCAAGGGAATAGTAGTAGGTTATGGATATGGATCATCAAATGAGATACAACAATCGATAAATTGGTGTGAATATTTATTGATGAATGAACTCACATTCAATGATGGTGGTAAATTTGTATCAGAGAATACTATTGGGAAGATCATTGAGATTTTAAAAGGGGAAAACAACAAGATTAATATTTCCCTATTGGAGTTTATCTTGGGTAGATATGATGATGATGATGATATTAACAAGGATGAATTATCAATGGCAATTTCTGTGATGAAGAAATTCCAAATAGATGATATTCCAATCCCACTGATGGAAACCAGGGAGACAACAAAGAGACTGAATATACCTGATATAACAATGGATCTTGAAAATTTGAAAAAAAGGATAAAATTGAGTAAGAAAAAACTTGTTGTTTCAACAAAGAAAGGGGAAATTAGTGTAATGTGGCAAGTTAAACAAGATTGGGAACCAACTGCATTTGGAGTTTGCTTATAGATTATATTTTTGTATATATAAATATATATGTACCATATCAATATCAATGTTGAATTGAAAACTTTCAATTTCAAAACTGATAAATGAAAAGAAAATAAAGTAAAAGTGGAAATAAAAATCATAAAATAAAGATGAAAATTTTTTAAATCAGACATCCATGGAAGGTCTAAGAGCGGTCACCGACATACAAAGATGGGTTCTTGGCGTATGCTACCGAGGAAACTGCGAATGTTAAAGAACATTTTCATCATCTAAAAATTTTCATCTTTCCAAAGAAAAAAAAGTCAGAAAAACAAAACAAAACAAAAAAAAAAAAAACCAAAAGAAAATCAAGATGATTGACGAAAAAGGTGATTTCGTGAATGAGTAAATATGATAACTATCATAATGAAACCATAACATAACATAATACATAACAACAAGTGATTGAAATGTGGCAAAAATTGAATGTAATCAGAAATGTTAAATACTGGCAAGTATAAGTCTGTATCACGTCTTTTAGCTAAGGGGCTTATTCCGAAACCAAAGAACGTAGACGGTTTTCAACCCTGTCGTCATAGTCGAGTCGGACTGGGAAAGAAGTGTTACTTTATCTCATCATTTAAACTAATTTTTGAAACATCAATACTGATTGTCATGGTTATGTATGTGTATGTGTATGAGTGTAAGTGTGTTGCTGAACAACAATTGATGATGATACCCATTCACACAAATCACCTTTTTCTTGAATCATCATCCCATATGGGTGATCGTAATATGAATAACCTGCTGGTGTATTAAAACAAAACAAAATAAAATAATAAAAATAAAATAAAGTAAAAGGAAATGAGTGAAGATTTTATATAAATTTTTTTCCATTGGGCACAGCACGGCTGGAAGCGGTAATACCAGACAGCCCCTGTGAAGTGCCCAGATACGGCATATTGTGGCGGGTGACACGACTAGGGCTTTTCTGCGGTTTTTTTCTTGTTTTTTTTGTGCTCATTTAGAGAAGGAGAAATAGACAGCACAGGAGGAAAGGAGTATCAGGAACAAGGAGTATCAGAAGGAGGTAAATGGCGGTTATCACAGAACAACAAGAATCACTCGACAAATCACTTGTCATCATCAAGCAACAGACTCAATTGATGAGGAAATGCTTGGATGTCAAACACAAGAAGAACAGATTGATGGATGCTTTAAAACATGCATCGACATTCTTATCAGAATTACGTACCAATGTCTTGACTCCAAAGCAATACTATGAATTGTATATATTGGCATTTGACGGATTGAACTATTTGTCTTCCTATTTGAAAGAGACCCATTTAAACAATCATTTAGCCGATTTATACGAATTGGTTCAATACGCTGGTAATATTATCCCTAGATTATATTTGATGATCACCGTGGGCACCGTATATATCTCCATTCCTGGAGCTCCAGTAAAGGAAGTGATGAAGGATATGATGGAAATGTCAAGAGGTGTACAACATCCGATAAGAGGTTTATTCTTAAGATATTATATGAATCAAAGAACCAAAGATTTATTACCGACTGAATTAAATGGGGATCAAGTGTCGGGGAATTTGGAAGATTCCATACAGTTCATCATTACTAATTTCATTGAAATGAATAAATTATGGGTAAGGTTACAACATCAAGGTCATTCAAGTGAACGTGAAAAGAGATTTCAAGAACGGAAGGAATTACAAATCCTTGTTGGTACTAATTTGGTTAGATTATCACAATTGGAACATGTTGATAAATTTTATTATAAACAACACATTTTACCCACATTATTAGAGCAAATCATTCAATGTAAAGATGTCTTGGTGCAAGAATATTTACTTGATGTGATAATACAAGTTTTCCCCGATGAATTCCATTTGGCAACTTTGGATGAATTCTTGAATTCCACTTTACATTTACATCCAATGGTTAGTATAAGTAAAATTTTGTTTACATTGATCAATAGACTTGTCAATTATAAAGAAAGAGGTGATGTCGATGAAACATTACTGAATTTACAGCTAGATAATAATAATAATAATAATAACAATACTACAACAGAAGAAGAAGAAGGAACAACGTCAACACCATCACCCGTGTTGTTTGATAGATTATGGCAATATATTCAAGATCTAAGTGAAAGTGATTCCAATATTCCGATAGAAGAATTGTCAAATATCTTAAATTCTATAATCACCCTTTCTATATCATATTATCCAACAAATTTCAACAATCTTGACAAGATTTATGGATTTGCCATTACCAAACTGCAAACATTGAAAAATGAAGATAATCCAGATTCATTAGAGACAAATTGGAAGAATTTATTATTGACACCCATCACTGGTTTCACTAAATTAATTGACTTGTTAAAGATTGAAAATTATCACCATTTTTTATCATTACAACAACTGAGTTTACAAAAACAAATATCTATGGAAATCATTGATAAATTATTATCCATGGGGAACAAGATTTCAACTCAAGAAGAAGTTTCCAAGATTTTCCAATTATTATTGTTTATCATCAAACCTGATGAAGAATCACAAAATAAAAATTCCAAAAAATTATCAAAATCTACACTATTTGGTTCTAATGATGAAGAATCAAATGATTTAATTCTTAACCTTGAAACTATATCACAACAAGAAAAATTATGTAAAGTTTTACATTTATTATATAATAAGGATCCAATTATCAATTTTGAATTATTTGAAATATCAAAACAATATTTATCAAAAGGTGGTGGCAAGATTAAATTTACATATCCAAGTTTAATACAAAATTGTTTAAAAATTGTTAGAAAATTACAATTATTACCAAAAATTGATTTAAATAAAGATGATAATTTAATACAGGTGAAGGAAATTTTCAAATTTATCAGTCAATTAATTCAAGAAATTTATGAATTATCAAATTCTGATCCATCATTATGTTTAAATTTAAGTTTAATAAGTGCACAAATTGCAGATCAAATTAAATTATGTGATATTTCCAATGAATTTTTCATTCAATCATTTATTATTTATGAAGAGAGTATAATTGATTCAAGATTACAATATCAATCAATTTTATCAATAATTGGTAAATTACATCAAGTTCATAATTTAATTATAAATTCACCTGATAATTATGATAATTTAATAACAAAGACAGCATTATATGGATCAAAATTATTGAAAAAAACCGATCAATGTAGAGGTGTTTATTTGACATCCCATTTATGGTGGATTGTTGAAGAAGAAGATAGTGATGTTATTCAACCAATTAAAAAGGATAATAAACGAGTTTTAGAATGTTTACAAAAATCATTAAGAATTGCTGATACTTGTTTGGATAATTCTGTTAGTTTGGAATTATTTGTTGAAATATTAAATCGATGCCTTTATTATTTCATACATGGTAATGAAGTTATTAACGTTAAATATATCAATGGATTAATTGAATTAATTCAAAATAATTTGAAAAAAATTAAACATTTACAAGAGCAACAAGTTGTTGATGATGAAGAAGAAGATGATGAAGATGATGATGATGTTGAATTAGATCAAGGTAAAGAAGCTGAAAGACACTTTAAGAGAACTCTTGAATATATTGAAGTACAAAAGACTATTGATGAAAGATTTCAAGGAATTCTTGTATAATTTATAATTTACACAGATTATCTTTTACAAATTTTGGTGAGTTTTATATATATATATTAACATCTTTTAAATTATTTTATTTAGTTTTCCTAAATGATTATAAAAGAAAAACACCTATAACATAATGAAACATTTTTTTAATTTAATTTGATTTGAATTGTAGTTGTTGTATAGTTAAAACAATGTGTTAAAAAGACAATGAAGATGATTTTAACGGAATTTGGTGAAACCAATATCAGCAGCTTTTTCTCTGAAACATTGACGACAGATATTTAAACCGTATTTTCTAATTAAACCGGAATGGGATGAACAGACACGACATTGTCTTGAACCTTTACCAAAGTTTCTTGGATGTGAAAACCAAACTGATTCGTGAGCCATATTGAATTATCTATAAGATGAGGAATAAGTTAGTATATAATTTTCCAAAACTTGTATGAGTGTCATATCATAGTGAAAATCATCGAATTCATTCAGTTCTGTATCCTCCATATCTTGTATCCTCTGAACATATATATATATATATATATATATATGATTCATAGTATAGTATAGTATACCATAACATCTCCAACATTGGATACAAATGAGAATACGAAAAATATTGCAAATTGCTTGCTTGCTTGTTTGATTGATTGTGATGATGATGTGTTGTGCGATAGTGTGTAAACCATATGATGAGGAAACTTGTCATGCATGAGTTTTATAATTATCATAATGATGATGATGATGAATTTCTTACATCGTATCGTGGTGGTGTTTTATTATGTGTATTACAATTTATGATAAAGCCTGATAATTATGATAATCTAGTTGAGAAAGATGGATGGATATGACTAAAGATATAGATACTGATGATGATGATGGCAAGATGGTGATGATATGGACACGGTGGTATGTACGTATTGTTCACTTACTGTTAAATTGATATGATTGATGATGATTGTATATTAACACTAACGTAAACTCTCTCTTGTCTTTTTTCCATTGCAAAAGAAAAAAATTTATGAAAAAAGTTGGTGGCACGGGCTACAAAGACAACAGATGGCAGACGGTCTTGGACAGAGACAGCCCCTGTGTGCGCTGCTGTAGATGGCAAGAGTCGTTGTTGTGACTGCGGAAATGGGGAAACACAGAAAGACAGACGAGAATCGCGCGGATACAGTGGTGTCAAGAGGTGGAACACCTATGCGTGGTGGCGTGACCCTTTGCTGCCTTGCCCTAATGCAAGATGAGATAAAAAAAGAAAAATTTACAGAGAGAAAATTTGTACAAGACTGAAATATTCAGTTAGTTGGTAATACTAGATAGATAGATAGATAGGTACACACACAAGATGGGTCATTCTCATAGGTCTACTTTGAAAGGTAGTCATAAGCCCTTCAAGACGAAGCACTCGTCGAAAGGTCTGCTCAAGAACCAGCACAAGGGCAAAGTGGAAAAGGACCAAGGTAAAGGTAAAACGATCAAACCCATTTCTAAAATTGATAGAAAGAATTTGTCAAATCAATTGAAAAGGCAAAACATATTGGCCAAGTCGCTGGAAAGGAAATTGTTCAGTGGGTCATCCGGACTGGAAAAGATAATAACGATTTTGACTTTGACCAATGATATTTCCGCTGTGGATATTATAAATCAATTATTATCAAGTTGTAAAGATACATCAGATGAGAATTATCAATTTCAAATACCTTCTGTGACTCCAATAAGAGTTGATAGATTTAAAACAAATTTGAAAATTATAATCCCAGATCAATCCAATTTCATATCAATTCTTGATGCTTGTAAAATTGCAGATCATGTCATTTTAGGATTTTCTGCAATGGAGGAGATTAATCCAATTTATGGTGAACAAATCATTAGAGCCATTGAATTACAAGCCATATCATCTGTGATGGCCGTTATACCAAATTTAATCACTCTGTATCCAAAGAGAAATTTACAATTGGATATCATTAGATCGTTAACATCTTATTTCCAACATTTTTTCCCCAATGATGATAAATTGTACAATTTAGAAAATCCATCAGATTCACTTAATGCAATAAGAACAATATGTCAAAAATTCCCCAAGGGAATCACATGGAGAGACACAAGGGGTTATATGTTGTGTGATAATATTTCATGGGATTCACCAGATAATTCACAAATAAATGGTCATATTGTCATTGAAGGTACTGTGAGAGGTATTGGTTTCAACGCCAATAGATTGATACATATTCCAAATTTTGGTGATTATCAAGTGGATCATATTGAAAAATTACAATTAAATAATAATAGTAATAAAAAGGGTGGTGATGTTAATATGGATGATGATATAAATTCATTCCAGGCTTCAATGGATTTACAAGATACATTAGATGAATTAGCACCAAAGGAGATTTCCATGTCTGATATTGAAGATGATGAATATGGTATGGGTGAATTTGATGATGATGATGATGATGAGCATTTACAAGATGATGATCATGTCAAGGAAAGAAGAAGGAGAATTCCAAAAGGTATGTCAGAATATCAATCAAGATGGTATTTAGAAGATGAATTGGAAGAATTGGCAGATGAAGTTGGAGAGAATTCTGAAAATGATGATGACGATAGCATATTAAGGAATGGATCAGATGATGATGATGATGAAATGGAGATTGAAAATGATGATGATGATGATCAACAACAAGCACAAACACAAACAGAATATCAACAATCTGAGAAATTTGTTGAATTATCAGCACAAGAAGAGGCAAAACAATTAGAACAATATCAACAACGTGTTAAAGATGATTTGGAATTCCCAGATGAATTAGAATTATCACCAAATGAAAGTGCCATTGAAAGATTACATAGATATAGAGGAGTCAAATCTTTAGCCAATTGTGAATGGGATTGTGATGAATATGATGATAAACAACCAAGTGATTGGGAAAGATTATTAAGAATATCGAATTTCAAAGCTACTAAAAATAAAATCATCAAGGATTCCATCAGAGAGGCTCAAGTCATTGCTGGGAATAAAATAAGAATCTTTATCAGGGCTCCATTTTATATATTGGACAAGATCGGTAAACCTAATGTTGTTCCATTGACTATTTATTCATTATTAGAACATGAGCATAAATTAGCTGTTGTTAATTTCTCAATACAAAATTGGGAAGATAAAGAAGAACCAATTCCATCAAAGGATACAATTATTGTTCAATATGGTGCCAGAAGACAAGTTATACAACCAGTTTTCAGTTCTAATTCTAACAATACCAATAATGTTCATAAATATGAAAGATTTTTACACCCGGGTAATGTCTCTATTGCCACGTGTATTGCTCCAGTGACTTTTACCAATGCTCCACTGATTTTTTTCAAGCAATCTGGTGAAACTGGTAAAGTGGAATTGATAGGTCATGGTACTTTCCTTAATTGTGATCATACAAGAGTATTGCTGAAGAGAATTGTATTAACAGGGCATCCATTCAAAATCCATAAAAACGTTGTGACTATTAGATATATGTTTTTCAATTCTGAAGATGTTAATCATTTCAAGACAATACCATTGTTCACCAAGAGTGGTAGATCAGGTTTCATCAAGGAAAGTTTAGGTACACACGGTTATTTCAAAGCTAATTTCGATAATAAATTGAATCCTCAGGATGTTATCGCAATGGCGTTGTTCAGAAGGGTATGGCCAAGAAATTCAGTGATGTGGTCTGGTTGAATATAGAGAGTGATAGAGTAATAAAAGAAAAATTTCAACCTTTTACAAGATTGTATTACAAATATAAGTCTGTTTTTAGTAGTAGTAATATCACCCCTTTATTAATCATGTGGTGAAATGGGTGATTTTAATGAGTTGGTATTATAAATCAGCAAAGATCCTCGTCATCGTCTCGTGAAGCTTGTTAGGTGCAACATCTTAAGAGTCTTATGAATTCAAATGTTATCTACATCAAATGCATTTATATCAAATATATATCAGTAAAACCAGTATTCTCTTTGTTGAAAACTATAACTGAAATCTACAAAGGAGAAATAGTTCTATTGTTGTATTTCATTGAAGATGGAGCTAGGTTTGTTAGATCCTTCAACCTTAGTCTTCAATCCCATAGGATCACAAATTATATATATGTTTTGATACAAGTGTGCCACCAGCAATATGATGAATTGTCTTGTGCCAAAGAGTTCACAAAAAAAAATAATATTTTTTACATTTTCAAATATCAAACGGCGATAGAACAATTGAGATTGAATTCAATTTAATTTACGTACCAAGATGTCATCTGTTTTGTCACATAGTCAGACACCATCATCCACTTCGTTCACTTGCAACTCATGCTCCATCAGGTTCCCTACAGCTGATCTTCAAAGGCTTCATATGAAGACCGATTGGCATAGATATAATTTGAAAAGAAGAGTTGCTCAGTTGCCACTGATCAGTTCTGATTTATTTGCTGAAAAGTTTTCAATGTCTCAAAACGTTGAAGACAATGAAGATGAATATGGGTTCAAGATTTATTCCAAATTGAAATCGACTAACGATAAACAATTGACAAAGAAAGATTTAAAGAGGCAACAAAAGGCATTATCAAGAGGCCGCAATAATTTGATTATAGGTATGGAAGATGGGGTCGATGTCACAAGAGGTTTGAGTCCACTGTCAGTGACTGCATCTGAATTTTCCAATTTCTCATTAGCAGAATCCCTTTCAGGAACACACGGTACAGATACCGATTATGAGACACAATCCGAGTCATATGTGTACACTTCAGAGGATGATCTGTTGAATTCAGATCTGTCATTGGGCACTGAAGAGGAGGGAATTGAAACTGCTGACGAAGATGAAGATGAAGATGAAGATGAGAGCATCCCACTTAGAGAATGCTTCTTTTGTGGTGTAGATTCAAAAGAGATTGGAAACAATGTTGATCATATGTTTAAAAATCATGGACTTTATATACCGGATAAAGATCACTTGAGTGATTTAAATGGGTTACTTGAATTTTTAAGTGAAATTATTGCATTAGGACATGAATGTTTAGTATGTGGATTTTTCGGTAAAAATTTGGAAAGTATCAGACTGCATATGATGGCAAAGGGTCATTGCACATTGCCATATGAGACTAAAGAAGATCGGGAATTGTTTCAAAGATTTTATGATTTTGCCTCAAAAGAGAGCGTGGATGATGATGATGATGAAGGAGAAATTTATTCAGCAGCAGAAATAGATGAAACTGGAACTGAGTTGGTACTTCCAAATGGTAGTCGGTTGGGACATCGGTCGATGTCGAGGTATTACAGACAAAACATCCCATTGGATGTGGTTCCGACAGATGGGCAACAGACTCTTAAACTGGTGGATAGACGGTTGAACTCTGGATTGACGTTGAAAGAAGTTATCAAAGAGGACAAGAGGATCCAGCAACAAGAGCAAAAGGCGAAGAATGCCTACGAGAGACGGAACTTCCGCAGCACCAACATCAACTTCCAAAAGCATTTCAGAGATGAGTTGTTGCAGTGATCGAACCCCTATGTACATGTACCGCAGCCCGTTACCCGGCCGCGCCCACAATTTATATAAAAGAAAAACTTTTCGCTCTTTTCTCTCTTGTGCTGTTTCTTTCCTCTTCAATCAAAAAGTAATTTATATTACCAGGGGGTATTTGCCACGACGGGTTAGCGTAAATTGTCAAGCTACACTCGTTGCCATTTAAACAAGGACAAGTTTTTTCTACGGAAATCTCTTGGATAAACACCCCCGAGATTGAATCTTGACCCTGATAGGAAGTTTGAGCTTTGTGTTATCTCTTGAGTGAGGTGATAAACTTGAATGTCGATGGATGGGTTATATCTTTTGTCGTTGCGTCGTTGTATTGTATCTGTATCTATCTATCTATCTATCTATCTATCTATCTATCTATCTATCTATCTATCTATCTATCTATACCTCTATATCTACACCTATATCTACACCTCTAGTGATGTCCTCATACACCATATATATACTCATCATCATCGGCGACAGCCCCTGTTTTTTTTCTCGTTGTAAATGGTCGTGCGCCAGCTCACCAGTACACTTCCAGAAGTGAGAAGGAGAAGAAGGTAAACAACCAATGTCAGATATATACTTATCGTTTCAATCGACTATTGCGAGGACATGGGTATGTATATCGTATTCACCTAGACACTGTCTCAACACACACACACACACACTAACTTATTTACCAGAAAAATCAATTGCCAAGGGCTTACAAGATAGACTTTATGAGAAACGGAAAGCGGCTGCTTTTGAATTGGAACGTGTGATCAAACAAGATCTAAGTGAAGGAAACACCAAAAACATATCCGACATCATCAATCAACTATGCAGAGAATACGCATATGCTGTACATCAACCGAACGCTAGAAACGGTGGACTCATAGGTTTAGCAGCAACGGCAATTGCCTTGGGTCAAAATGAAGTTGCCATTTATTTACAAGACATTATACATCCAGTGTTGGCATGCTTTGGTGATCAAGACGCAAGAGTTAGATATTATGCCTGTGAGCTGCTTTATAACATATCAAAAGTGGCAAAGGGAGAAATATTATTATATTTCAATGAAATTTTCGATGTGCTATGTAGATTATCAGCAGATTCAGAAATGAGTGTGAAAAAAGGTGCTGATCTATTGGATAGATTGATCAAGGATATAGTTGCCGAAAAACTGGCAACTTATGTATCTGTTTTACAAATTGAAAACCCCATACTGCAATTACCTAAAAACACAGTGGTGGATGCTAATGGTAAGACATTACAGGCAAATGAACCACAGGATCCAAGTGCTTTCAAATTACTGAAATTTATACCATTATTGACAGAGAGAATTTTTGTCATAAACCCATTTACAAGAGTGTTTTTAGTGAGTTGGATCAAATTATTAGATTCTATACCTGATTTAGAATTGGTTTCATATTTACCAACTTTTCTAGGTGGATTAATTACATTTTTAAGTGATTCCCATAGAGATGTAAGAGTTGTCACCCATAATTTATTGGATCAATTCCTACATGAAATTAAAAGACTTTCTGAAATTAAAGAATATATCGAACTGGGGAGAAGACATTCTGAAGATATTCCAATTGATAAATCTTCAGATTTTAATAAAGATGATTTGAAAAGTAATAATGATTCTAATCATAAGCAAGAGCTTGGGGCAAATTCCACATTTGTCTCAGAAAATGGAGGACTTTATATAGCTGGACAAGATGTTGAATTGGACTTTGCCAAGATTATTGAAATATTAATTTCTCATTTAGATTCATCTGAAGAAGAAATACAAATGGTGGTATTAACATGGATTGAAACTTTATTAGATATTTCACCATCAAGTTTCTTGGAATTCGTTCCAAAATTACTCATGGTGTTATTACAAACAATGGCCAATGAAAATGAACAATTGAAAGAAAGGGCAAGTGCTGTTAATAATTCTTTAGTAGAATTTGTTATGAAATTAACACCGGAGCAAGATGCTAAATTGAATTATTCATCTGCTGTTAACACATTGATCTTACATTTCACCAATGAGAAAGAGACAACAAGGGTATCTGCTATAAATTGGTTAATCATGTTACATACAAAGAATCCAAAGCAATTATTAGAGCATGGTGAAAAGACATTTATAACATTATTAAAAGCTTTAAGTGATCCAAGTGAAGAAGTTATAGATATGGCTTTACAATTATTGACCAAGATTTCAAATGAAAGTGATGACGTTTATTTCAATATATTCATGACAGATTTATTGGGATTATTTAGAAATGATCGGAAATTATTAGAAACAAGGGGAAATTTTATACTTCGAACAATGTGTATTTCATTGAACCCAGAAAGAGTTTATTCATCATTAGCAGAAGTTTTGGAAAAGGAGAAGGATTTAAATTTTATCAGTATGATGATTCAAATTTTAAACAATAACTTATTAACACTGCCTGAAATTGTCAAATTGAGACGTAAGTTGATCAAATTAAACGTTGGATCGCACAATAGTAATAATAATTATTCAAATGCCAATGCCAATGAAGAAATTCAACTTTTTTCAACATTGTTCAAAACTTGGTGCCATAATCCACCTGCTGCATTATCATTATGTTTATTTTCACAAAGTTATGAATTAGCTTATGCGGTATTGAATGAATTCGTTGAATATGAAATCACTGTGAATTTCTTGGTACAACTAGATATCTTGGTACAATTATTAGAAAGTCCAGTTTTCACAAGGTTAAGAATGCAATTACTTGATGCTGAAAGATATCCATTTTTATACAAATGTCTTTATGGTATATTGATGATATTACCACAATCTTCAGCATTCACCACTTTACAAAATAGGTTGAATAGTGTTTCTACACTTCCAAGAATCACTGGTCAATCAAATAATCCGAACTCTAATTCACAACAAGCCAAGTCATCATCAGCATCATCTTCAACAACAACAACAACAGCTACAATGAAACATAATAAGAAATGGACTTTTGATATGTTGGAAAATTTTAGGAAAATACAATCAAAGCATGAATTTTTCAAAAATGAAATGTTAGCAAAGCAACAATTGAAAAAACAATCATCAAAATATAACAATAACAAGTCCCAACAAGGTGGTGAAATTTATGCCATCACTGATAATCAAAACAATAATTCAAAAAGATTTTATGAATCATCATCATCATCATCATCTGCTACTGCTGCTGCTGCTGCTGCTAACGAACCTTCTTCGTCTTTTGTAGAGAAAGGTGGATTAGGTGTAGGCACCGTGGAGGCAAGAGATAATATTGTTAAAAAATTAAGTGGTAGATCTTTTGGTTTAAAAGGATTTAGTGATCATAACAAACTTTGAAACATCATTACCCCAGGGTGTTGTATATTTGAAACATTACATAACTAATAGCAATCAATAAATTTAATATAATGGAGACTTATTCAACTTCCGCCTTAACCAGTCTACTCTCTGTTGTACGCTCTTCAACCGCATCAGGAACGAAAAGCTCATCAATAACAACATCATCGTCATCATCATCTTCCTCCTCCTCGACTTCCTCTGATACTTCTTCGTCCTTCACCAGCAGTGCCGTCTTCTTCAGCAGCTTTTTCGATTTTCTTTGGGAATCAACACTGTTTTTCTTATTGGATTCAAAATTTCTTCTACCTTCGACATATTCCTTTACTAAAAATGTCACCAAGTCTTCAACATCTTTACTTATTTTCAACAATATTTCTGAATCTATAGAACCTGTTCTATCAAATACAAGAGCATGTGGTGGGAATGAAAGATCTTTTTTCAATGTCACTTTATCAATATTAAAACCAGCACCTTTCAATCTAACTTTCACCTCTGAATCGGTTAATTTGTATTTTTTCAATATGAAATCAATATTTTCTCCTTTAAATCCATAAAATTTTCTTTTAAAATTGAAGTGTTTATCGTAATCCATTTGATTTTTGGTTAGTGCAACTTCAATTTTTAAACCCTTCTCTTCTTCTTCATCATATTTCTTCTTTATAGATTCAATTCTTTCCTCTGGAGACATCAGCTGGTATTTTTTGTACTTGTCCTTTCTCAATTTGCTTTGTACCAACCATTTATGGTTTTCTAATGCTTTTTGTTTCAGAATAAATTTCTCCCGTTCTTCTTTCAGCTTATATTCAACCCTTTTAACTTCTATTTTCTCCTTCAATTTTTCCGTTTCCTCCATCATCAGTTCGTTAATATTCTTGGCCACTTCATCCAAGACTGATTTTTCTTTACAATGAACATGCAAGTACAATGGCAGTTCACCTTCTTCCACAGATAAACTCTTGTCTGGGTAATATTTCCCCAGGACACTTATATAACAATATCCTGTAATAGAGTTTGCTAATTGAGTTCTAAAGGCATTTGAACTAACAAGAGATCGATTCTTGGTATCATTGATTTCAATGTTTAACTCAAACATGTTTTCATTTTTGACGCCATAAAGTGCCCCAACGGCAGCCTTACGAGCAAAAGTTGATGTCTTTCGCAGTCTAGTAGAGTTGGTACCCAGAATTGAATGCACAATGCTCTTCATTTTATCATTGATTGGAAATATCGTTTCTATAGTTGGTTCTTTTTCACCACCAATTACTGAATTTTCAGTTTCCACGTTGCCCTTTTTAACTATAAAGGGAATCATCGTTTTATTTTTACCCTGTTCCTTCCTAGCTAAGCGTAACTCAGCTTCAATCTTGTGCTTTGTTACCATTGCAGATTGAAACATCAGGTTCACCTTCTCCTTCAATTTCTTCCTTTCCAGAACTCGCAGCTCCCTTTCCAGTTTCACTTGATCGATAAGGGAAGATGCACCACTCAGATCCTTTTTGCCATCATTTGCGCTTGAAATTCTAGAATTGGTCAAAGAACCTGTATTGGGCCCACTCCCTGCGAAATGAGATGCAATGAAAGAAGCTTGCTCTTTATTATTACTGACCTCTTCCGGTTCTTCTTCCTGCATCATCCTCAATCTTTCAGGATTGATACCTTTCACCAGATCTTTTGTTATATCCTTTAACCACGAGGGCGGTTCGTGTGAATCATCATCTGACCGTGATGATGAAGGTCTATTCGACTGCTGTTGTTGTTGTCGTTGTTGTTGTTGACGAGGAGGTCTCATTGGCCCATCTTTTGATCCAAAATTGGGTGGCTTGTCAGCACTCCTAGCATTCAGTGGTGACCTACCGGCCATCTGAGGTGCCCTAGCTGCACGTGATGGCAGTTTGACGTACCTTCCCTTAGATGAATAATCCATTTTATACTTCTGTGATCCTTACGTGATCCTTCTCAAATGTGTTTCAAGTATGACAGATCACTATCGAAAGAACGGTACAAGCGATATTGTCTTTGCTTTTCAACTTACTACCAGTGAGATGGTGGATTGATATTGATTGAATGTAACGATGAATTGAGTGCTGATGAGTTCACCTTGTTTTGTGTATATCGTAACAGATTACTGTCTATCTATCGAGGGATCAAGTATTATCGAACTTTTTAAATTGACAAAACACAAAAAAAACACAAAAAAAAATAATATTAAATCTGTTTTGGCACTTTTTGTTTACATATGGTGAAAGGGGATCAAAATGGATAAAAGACAGAGGTATAGAGACTTGATCGACCACAAAGTTCAAGTGTTGATACAGCTGAATGGGCTGTCTTATGATGAGTTGGCCTCCGAGGACTACATCTCAAAAATCACCGAAACGGTAGGTGATCTTGAGACAGTTCTGCAAACATATGGTTTATCCGATAATAATATCTCGAATTTAATACAATTGATAGTGGACCCGTCCAATCAGAGGATATTCAAGAACTCTGTCAAGAGCACAATGATCAAGTCATTGTATCCCATCCGTGCTGTGTCTAATGATATCATAATCAAGATCGTGGGGTGTGTTGGAATCAATGGATTAAGGAAAAAAAAGGCATTCATACATAAAAACTTACAGACAAAGTTGGTCAAGTGGTTGTATTTGAATATCGCTATTAATAACATTGAGGGATTTGAAGTGTTGAAAAAATTGACACCAATGATTTTTAATTTGATTGATGTTGATTATACTATTCAATGGATATCATCTATTATTTTCAAAATCATTATACAATTTAATACGAGTAATTGTTTCATCAAAAGTCTTGTAAAACCCTGGAGGTTGAACATTTTGATTGAGTTGAACGATAAATTGAACGATCAGTATTTGCTATTCTTAATAATACTTTTCCAAGATTTATTGACCGAATCCAAAGATAGTTATAGATTAAAGATATCAAGATTGATAAGAGACAAAAGAGTTACTTCCAATGTTTTCAAATACCCAAGCTTGAATTATTTGAGTAAATTGACAACTGTTAAAACGATGAATGGAGATTCGTTGAATTTGGATGATGATTTTGTTGAAAACTTAGCCTTTTCATTGCAAACTTTTGATACTTTTAAAAAAACGTTTGAAGATAAAAAGAGGAAACTCAATCTGGAGAGTGAAGGTTTCACCGATTTTGTTAGTTTGATCACTGCTAATGACGAGAATCTTTCGATAGAGGAGTTTATTGATCACTATGATCGTTTTATTATGCCACTGCAATTGGGGCTGGTAATTTTCAAATTTGCCGACTTGAAACAAAATATAATAGAGATTGGAGATAATTTAGAAATTCTTACTATAGATACAAGTGTATATCGTTATTTATTTTTGGTTCAAGACCATATGGATGAAGTGAATGAATGGTGTGAAGTGGTCTTGGTCGATGATGACAAATCAATAAGAATAACTGAAAGAAATTGGCAAATGGTGGAGAAAATTTTCAAAGGGATCATTAATATACAAACAATATTGGGTAAGACATTTGCCATATCGTATAAAATTTTACAACATACAATCAAATTGGTTAATGAAACTGATCATGTAGTTGTTGATGTTTTCAAAATTTTAAGTCAACTTCCATTGGATCGAGGTTTCATTGAAGTTTTAAATAATTTCAATTGGTGCTCAAGTGTTGAAAATGTTTGTCAAACATTGAAAGGATTGATCGAAGTTTTCCAAAAGTCAAAGGATTACAAACTCATCAATGAAATTTATTCAATTGTCTTGAGAAAGATACCAAATTTGTTAATAGCCAATGATTATTCATTGACAATCCAATTAGAAACTCTCAATTTTTTACAGTTTATGACAAAGATGTCCTTCCATGATATTGAAATCTCGAATTTGATATTAACTCCAGGTTTATGTTATTTCTTCTTGATGTCAAATAATCCAACGATAATATCAAAAGTTTGTAATCACATATCATTTACCAAAAATTTCTTCGCTGAATACTATACAATATTGGTTAAGGAGAAAAAAATCGAAGATGTTGAACGCATCAATGAGTTCAAAAACTTGCATAACTCATATGTGATGGAGATATGTAATATGTTATGGAGAGATAAACTGTTTGAATATCGTGAGAGTTCTTCATCCAAATCAATGTTATTACCTCAAAAATTCGTCAACACTTTACCAAATATAACAATGACCATTGAAGATGATTTGCATATTGAAAATTTTTTCAAAAAATCATGCAGTATTTTCTTAAGCCCTCTGTTTAATAGTATCATGATCAAGATAATTAGAGAATTAGAAGATTCAAGTCAATGTGATATCAGATATGTGGGCCCCATTGAAGAGGCAAATTTTTACAATTTTGTTAGGGAATTGGGACAAAGCAAATGGATTGATATAAGTCATTTTGAAGATTTTAAAGTGGTATTACTCCGTGAACTAGACAAGACTGAATTCAATGGTGTTAGCGGGTTGTTGTTCAATTCATTAAAGAGCTTGTTGAATAAGAGATGATTTTTTAATGTTAATGGAGAGGGGTTCTAATATGATATGTAGATGTAGAATTTTTTTTTTTTTTTTAAAAAAACAAACCCACTATGAGGGTACCAAGAGTCTCTGATGTTGTATATATTGGCCTTCGCGTTACTCATAACGCTTTTTTCAAAAAATTGATAGCTTCCGCTGCCACTGAATTAAAACTTGGATCAAAAATTGCCGAGTCATGAATACCATTTGGCTCAGTGTAAACGGTTGCATCATCCAAATTGGCATTCTTGACAAATGTTTCAATATCATCTCTGAGCACTTCAACCTCACCCATTGAGACGAAAATCTTGCCATGATCTGGTAAAACGTCATCCCAATTGATTGTATCCTTATATGGATTCAATGCGTCACTTTCAAGAATGGTGATATCTGGTTCATATAATTCCCCCATTCCACTTAATGCATAAGCAGTTAATATATCCTTGCCATGGTTTGACAGGTATGGCCCAGTTTGCTTCGGATGTAAATTTACCCAAGGAGAAATTAAAATCACACCTTGAACTTTATTATCTGCAGCTGTTGGAACATCATCCACTGGGTATTTCACATGCCTTAGAAATTCTAAAGACAACGAACCACCAGCAGAGTCACCCATTAACCAAATGTTATCAGAAGTCTTGGATAACTCATTAAACACTTCCGTCTTTTGAATAAGCTGAGTTGGATACTGAGCTTTCGTGGACAAATAATAGTCAAGTATTAAAATTGACAACCTAGGATTGGCAACTTTTTCATACAACACTCTCAAGAGTTCAACTTGGAAAGGCCATAATCCAATATCAAAACCACCACCATGACTGTATATGATCACCGGATCACTTGAAGTACGATTTTCAGCTTCAGTAAACCATTTGATTCTTGCATTCTCAATGCCATCAACATGAAATTGTGAGCCATAATTAGGAATATCACCACCTGTTAAAGGTTGAATGATATCCAAATTCAAATCAAGACTGAGCACCGGGATTAACCTTGAAAGAACGCTTTGTGGAACATTATCAAAAATCAATGTAGCGAAAAATGCTAAAAATCCTTGGGCAATTGTCTTGATATCTTCACCAACAGATGGAGTAGCCAATGATGTCGTTGGAGCTGCGAAAATGTAAGATAAACTTATAGCTAGAGATAATCCAATAAAAGACAATTTCATACTTGTGTCTATTGATCTTTCAATGAGAGAGGTTGGTTTCCTTTTTTTGGCAAAGTTAGACATACCATTCTTTTATATGATGATAAGCCACAAACAGTGGATTTCACCAAATGCCCTATATGACAAATGAGAGGTTGACTTCCAAATCAGTGACTATGTGGAAGGTATAATGATATTAAGCGCTGTTACATCTTTCTCCCCCCGCGCCAATAAATTTCATTTGTTCACTTCTTATACTTTCCCATTAAACCATCTGAAACACATATGGGTAAATGACTCTTGAAAATGATGAAAAGGATGATTTACAAAGTATAGATTTCTCGAAACAATAAGAGCGATCAGTCTTTTGTTTGAAACCGGGTATTACTTTAGTACAAGTGACAGTATGACGTCATTTCACTCTCGTCGTGTATATCTCTTTGTGTGAATTCTCTCAATTACACGAAAGCTCGGGGTAAGTTGGAAGTCGTATAGGTATAAATGAAATCAGTCATCGTAATAGAGTATTCTCCACATCTCCCTGTTTCAAATCATATGCGCAAGCGAAAGAAGGTGAAAAATAAACATCATCATCTTGTTCAACGGTTTCAAGATTAATCTGTGATACCACCGTTTACCGACATAACGGGGGTTTGAGTTGACATTGGTTTATTATTATTCTTGTATGATTGTTCTTCAGCAATGTATAAGCAACGATATCACTTGTAGTGATTGGCATTAAAGGTGTACAATTTATCGCTGTAACTAAATGGATATTACTCGAATCAGACGCAGAACGAAACCACCAAAAATTACTGCATATGGACGTCGGAACTAAATCGACCTCAGCATTACTATAGAAGCTTCTTTTGATTCATTTTACACTAAAACGTGGTGGCCATTTTTTGAACGTTTATACAGCCAACTACAGTCCCCCTCCTAAAGAGAACAAACCAAGTAGGTTTCGCTGTTGGCAGCACCTTCGATGGTCACTAAACAACCTGTCGAAGTTCTACGTCAATTAATTACTTGGGTGTATATTTCACAAATTAACTTCAAACCAGATTTTTTTTTTTTTTTTGAAAGGGCCTCTAGAAGTAGACTAGTGGAAATGATATGTCATTGACTGATCGAGAGATGAGAGTAAGAGAAAGTACTGGATAATCTATAGCAAGCAGTTTGGTAGAGACCAGTGAGAGCAGCGCTTCCCATTCACGGACGGGTGACATTACACAGAAAGAGAGCCCTGTAGTTAGTTAACGGTTATGATGATGATGATGATGCTAGGCAAAAGTTGACTACTGACAAAGAAAAACGCCAAGTTTCGTAATTGGCTGGAGCTTTTAGCGCCCTGACTGCCCAATTTTGAGTTTTAATTAATTTAAACCCCCGGAAATATCTGCTTTTAGAATTTTTTTTTTTTGTCTCTCACCATATACAATCTAGCAGCACGTATCAGAAGTTTGTCAGAGCTTCTCAATGGAGGGGCAGAAGGAGTGGAGGCTTCTAGCTACGACAAAGTGCTCCATCGGTGTAAGGACTATTTGTGTGGTGTAGTTGTAGTGGTAGTGGTAGTTGTCTCATTGTGTGGTCAGTTCATCAGAGTAGTAGAACAATAGAGTGCCCTCGGAATTGGAATTGAAAAGATGCAAAAAGATGGAAAAGATTGAAAAGATAAAAAAATTTATTGAAATTATAAAAATGCTAAAATTCGCATCTTGAACTTTTTTTCCCAATTTTGAAAAGCACACTTCAATTTCCATCTGTTTTTGTATTAAATCTCTCCCTTTTCTATATTGTGAGAAGTAGCGAAAATGGCTTCAGTTTTCAATGTTACAGTGTTTTTCATTGTTCTTAGAGAAGCGTTAGAGGCAGTCATTGTTGTTTCTGTCTTGTTAGCCTTCTTGAAACAAGGTTTAGGTAAGGCCACTGATGATCCCAAAGTTTATAAAAAATTGGTTAGACAAGTTTATTTTGGTGCATTCTTGGGTATTTTCATCTGTTTATGTATCGGATGTGGTTTTATTGGTGCCTATTATTCATTAGGTAAAGATATTTGGTCAAATTCTGAAGATATTTGGGAAGGTGTCTTTTGTATGGTTGCTACTGTTTTAATTTCTCTGATGGGTATTGCCATGTTGAGAGTCAATAAGATGCAAGAAAAATGGAGAGTTAAAATAGCAAAAGCGCTTTTGGCTGAACCGGCAAAGAAAGGTGATCGTTTCAAATTGGGTTATTTAACAAAGAAATATGCCTTGTTCTTATTACCATTTATCACTTGTTTAAGAGAAGGTTTAGAAGCTGTTGTCTTTGTTGGTGGTGTTGGTATTGCCCATGGTTCCTCTGCTTCTGCTTATCCATTACCAGTTGTCTGTGGTTTGATTGCTGGACTTGTTGTCGGTGTCTTGTTATACTACGGTGGTTCAAGATCTTCATTACAAGCCTTTTTATGTGCATCTACCGCCATTTTGTATTTAATTGCCGCTGGTTTATTATCAAGAGGTGTTTGGTATTTCGAAACTAACACTTATAACAAGAGATCTGGTGGTGATGCTTCTGAAAGTGGTGATGGTCCAGGTTCATATAACATTAACAATTCTGTTTGGCATGTTAATTGTTGTAACCCTGAAATTGATAATGGTTGGGATGTTTTCAACTCATTATTAGGATGGCAAAACTCTGCCACTTATGGTTCAGTTATCTCATATAACGTTTACTGGGTTTGTCTTATTTTTACCTTGATTGTCATGATGTATGAAGAAAAAACAGGCCACTTACCATTCTTGAAGAATATGAGATTAAGATATTTGAATCCAATGTATTTCATCAAGAATAAAAAGAAGAATGAATTATCACAAGCTGAAAAAGATGCCTTGTTCAATAACCTTCAAAAGAAATTTGATGAAGGTGAAATTGGTGCAAATGAAGCAGCTGAAGCAGCTGAAAAACTGCAAACTACAAATGCCGTTACTAAGACTTATAGCCAAGAGTCTCCAGAAGTTACTGAAAAATGAGTTGTTTTTTTTGCACAAATCAGAGAAAAATTGAGTGTCCCCTTTGAATTTTTGTTTTATTGTTTTATTGTTTAATCCCCCCTTTCTTTATGTCTTCATATGATTCTGTTCTCATTGGTTTGGCTTTTTGTTAAATGAATGATTGTGACAATTTAATTGACGGCGTTTTTTCCCATTCACACACACACACACACACATTTTTTGATGGAAAAATTCACTTGTCAACTGACATTTTTGCACAACATTTCATTTTTCGAATCTCTTGAAGCAAAGAACAGTTGAGTATGAAATCATTTTTTCTATTTAACATATTTATGACCACCTTTTTTTTTTTTTTTTTTCTTTAACTATCGGGAGTTATTAACTTATCTTCTAATTAGATTTTTAAAAATCATCATTGTAGAGAATTTGAAGATTGAAATTATCGGAGATAAATATTGTTTGACAAGGCAGATTTATATGATGATGACTTTTCAAGAATTTCTCATTTGCTAAAATTTGAAATGGAAAATTATTGAGAAATCATGTCAAGCCATACAGAGGTCATTGCGAAAGCGAAATAGTAGTGATTGAAACTAGTCTACATTACCCTACAAGTTTACATTTGTTGATCATCTTTTAACATTATGTTATACATATTCACTCTTTGCCAATTCCCACTCATCAAGGGTATAACCTTTTTGTGTAAATGCATGAATTGAATTGATTTCATCTTTTAAAGCACTGTTTACCAATCGATGTCTCATCAACTTGTTCTTATTTTTGAATATGTCACTCACGATTATTACAGCAAACAGTTGTCCACACCCTCCTGACATGTCTTGAACTTGTACTATCGGCGCTTGTAATCTTTCTTTTATCATTTCCTCTAATGAAACAGATGTTAATGACATTATAATTATTAATTATTTTGTGTATGTGAGGGGCAAACGAGACTTGTAATTGATTATAGCCACTTATCTAACCAAAGCTGTGATCTATAGCAATTTTGTTATAACTGTTGGGATTTTTCCTTTTGATCTATGTAATCAATCAAAGTAAGCTTTCAGCTGATGTGCTATATGATTTTTTTTTTTTTTTTTTTATCGCCAGCAAAATATTTGAGAATGGAAAAAACACAACTGTGCACGTGACTTTCTATATAATAAGAACAATTCAATTAAACAAGACATGGGTGACGTACATTATAACAAATAAACAAATATAATAAACAAATAAGCAAACACTATACCTGACAAAATCCTCCAATTTATATAACAGTAACATAATATAAGTAAAAAAGACAAAAAAAAATTCATCATTCATAATTTTTCCACATTGATAACCCCATCACCCCAACTGTTCAAATAATCTAATAATTTACCATTGGCATGTAGGCCTTCAATGGCCTTAGCACTAGCCACGGGTCTACCATTGATGATCAAACCTGGGAGGAAATTTGATTTTTTAGAAATTCCCAATGTTTCAACTTTTTTCATTATATGATTTATCAACGCCAGTCTATTTGGATGCTTATTTATTGATAATATAGCAGGTTGTGGTAATATTTGATAATTACTTGTTAACAAGTTTCTAAAATTTTTAGAAATTTCAAAGTCCGATTCCAGTTTCATATTATTAGATTCTGCACTAGGCACAGGCGCAGCGATGCCTTGACTTTGTTGTACTGGAATATTGGACAAATCATCGTCCCATGATATGATAATAACCGGAGATAACGCCACAATGGTTTTGTATTCTTCATTGACATCAAAATCAGTATCAACAAATGGTGTAGTCATCTGTTGCAGTTGCAGCTGTTGTTGTTCTTGTTTCTTGGCTTTTTCCTTCATCAAATCTTTCAATAGTTCTTGGTCCGGATCCACTTTAGATTTGTCAATTGTGTTTTCATTTGTCACTGGGATAGATACGGAAGACACCTTCCCAGCTTTCAATTTCAAAGGTGATGTCAATTTGTCCACAGATGAAGATGATGATAATAAAAAACATAATAATAAAATCGAAGTGACTAAAGATGTGATCAAAAAAAGATCTGATTTTAAAAATCTGACAACACTTGAAGGCTTCTTGTGAGCTCTTTGAGACTCCAAGTCCAACATTAACAGTCTCTTTTCATCCATTCCTACTCCTCTGAATTGTATCTGAAATGAATGAACACACAAAGATCTATAAGGACATTTACAAGTAAACAATTTAAAAGTATATACAAGTCTAAAATCTGGTACAATCCTTGTACAGTATCAATGTCCAAATCCAGTAAAGAAAAAGAAAGAAAGACAATTGGTTGAATGGGGCACGACTTGTACTTCTGAGAAGGAAAAAAAATTCATCAACAAAAGTCTGAAAAGGAGACAAAAAGGAGAGAGAGACAAAGGATATATTTATATATATACATACACATACACATATACACATACATATATACAACTGCAGAATATGGCTGGTTATTATCCATGGTACACGAGAGCTACAGACATCGTTCACAGATTGACTGTCGTTGGATTGGCAGGTTTCACTGGTATGTTTATTTTATTTTGCGTTCATATTGATTCGGCTCCCTAATACCACAAGATTACTAACAAGATGTTGTCTTTCATCACTAGTTTATATGACAGCTAACGTTGCCTATACCATATATGCTACGGGTAAGCGTAACGAGGCCAGATTAACAGAAGCCGCTGCTGCTGAAAGTCTGTCTACTACAAATACTCAAGACGAAAAGGATAATTAAACATTGCCTTTTTCAATACTTTAATCTATAATGTGTGATATATATCCCACAATACAGTTGAAAGCATTGAAAATGCTGATGTAGAATATGTATCAGCGTTTTTCGTTGGGCTTTTTGTTCCCAACCAATACCAAAGGGATTGTTTGTTCGTGGTGTTCTTTTAAAATTTATGTGTCTGGTTTAATTTTTTGTGTGTTTTTTTTTTTTTTTGGATCTTGTTCTATTTTCAACTTTTCAAAGCTGGGGTGACGTTACTCTGATTTTTTGAATTGGGTCCCGTTGACCTACTGTATATAGTTTATTAATCAAGCTTGTTGATTTACTGGATGGTTTATCAATTGTGCAATGATAAATCATCAAAGAAAAAAAAAATTACTGAAATGTTTTTGCAAAATTTAAAGTAAACAAAAAAATACTACAAATACTTCAAGTTCAAATAATATCAAAAGATGGGTGTAAGTAGCAGCTAGCTAGCTCATTTTAAATTAAAAATATTTGCTAACCATTTGTAAAGAATGACGGAGGTACCATTCCAACTAGAAGAGAAATATTGGATCTTGACAATAGAAATAATACAAGACAAGAATCACAAATTTTAATTGACAAGTCTAATAAACAAAATAATTGGAAATATTGTAAGCTTTCATCCAATAAATTGATCAAGGATCAAGTTGTCAGTGATTTTAAAGGTCAATTATTTAACAAGGAGTCTATAATAGAGTTTTTAATCGAGAAAAAAACACTAGATGAGTTTCAACATATTACTTCAATTAATGATATAGTGAATTTGAAAAATTTTAAAGATTTGAAAAATCCTGATTCATCTGGTGATGAATACTGTTATTTAGTGCCCTGTGGTGATATAAGTGAAGTCAATCTTATCAAGGAGTTGTTAAAATCTGATACGTTGAATTGCCCTGTTTGTAACATGGAAACGTTGACAAGAGATGTTATTGACATTTATTCGAATAATGACAAAACCATACATCGTTTAGAGCAAAGAATTACACAATTGAATCATCTAGGTTTATATCATAATTTGGAAAGACGGAAACGTAAAAAAAAACGGAAAATGGATAAAGGTGACTCAAATGGATCGATTAAAAAAGCTAAAAGCCAAAATTGAATATCAACATAGTTTCCTGTTACACACGGTATTGGTCCGACCTACTCATAGCACTGATACTCTGGAGGTGGTGGTATGAATATGATATTGGATTTCTTAGGTGGTCCTCCTACGTTAGACGTTGGTGGTGATGATGAAGATCTGGAATCTTATTCAGAAGTTGGAAACGGGATTGTTAAACCCAGACAATTTACCCATCTCGGTCACCAATAACTGAGATGTGATGCAAAGGGACGTAACTTTGTTAACCCGAATTGCGTGCCACTGCCACCACCAGTAGCTCCGTGCTAAATTATTTGTGCTTTGGCCAAGCACTTACACAACACTTGCATAACATCACATACGCTACACCTTGATTAATGATAATAAAACAGTTATTTAAATTCAACTAATGAAATGAAGATAATAAAAAAGTGAAATGCTTTTAAAACACTTTTACAAATGAAATCATGCTAGAATACCTCTGATACCTCCTAAAATGACTTGTAGTATTTTCCACTTCTGCATCACACTAAAATTTCGTCACATTGTATCTCAAATGAGAAAAATCTAAAATCTTAACCTTTCGTCTTACAAGTTGATATGACAGACTGATATTTGCTCCAAAGCTCTGCGATTGACTGGGACTATTGTCATTAGTGAAAAACCAACGATAGTTGCACTGGAGGGAATTTTCCTCAAAGAGAGAAAAACGGACTATTCTCTTAGATGATATACGGCTTGGTCATTCACGATAGCTTTGTTCAAAACCATATGAAAGAAATATATGTGATGATTTCAGATAAACCCCCCAGCTTTATATCTGGATTTTCTATTGATTGGCAAAATGCATCCAAGTCTCAAATCAAATACAACATCTCTAGTCTTCATGTAGGAATATGTGCAAATGTAAAAGACCAATGACCAGATTTGCGATGTCGATTAAATGAAGCATAACTTTATGTGGAAGCAAGACGCATACACGTTGAAGATCAATTTAGGGAAAGAAAGAAAGATAAAATAAAACAGCAATGGCCATTATCAAGGTGTTATGAGAGCTTGTGATAAGGCAAGGCTGTTGCTTGTGTGCCCCACGTGTACAAATTTGCAGAGAAACGTGGTGCTGCTTTTGGTGTGCGCAGACACTACTTTGTTGTGCGGTATAATACATACACCAGTACAAGTACAAAGTACACCAATTTCGCAACACCGGACTTTGCCCGTTATTGCTATGGCACTTGTGCAGTGCCGATGGCCATGAAGCCTCGTGTGACAAATCGGAACCCAGAATAATTGATATATATACGCCGCCGTTACGTTACACGTGTACATACTATAATATATACTGTGCGTGCGTTTTGTCCACTTAACTTAGAAGGTGCATGTAATTTATCTCCTGGTGGAGTGTGAGCGAAAAGCGAAAAGGGTGCACGTGTGAGACTTTGTGGGATACCCTTGTTTGGCAAAACCTTTCAATGTGGAAATATAAAAGAGTTTGCATTCGCAAGCTTTTGGGCAAACAAAGGTGGTATCTTTCTATATATCTATCTATCTATCTACCTATCTATCCAATTCAATTAAACAAAAATTGAAATGTCCAACAGAGTAGGTCCTATTGAAAAAACCGCTGGGGGTAATGTTGCCTTCCACAATTATATAAATGATTTTGCCGACGTTGACGATCCATTGGAGAGAAGAAGATTAGCATTGGACAAGATTGATAATGCCGCTTTTGGAATGTATCACGTCAGAGCCATTTGTGTTGCCGGTGTTGGTTTCTTAACTGATGCTTACGATATATTTGCCATTAATTTGGCAGTTTCCATGATGAGTTATGTCTACTGGGGTGGAACTGTGCCAGCTTCCACTACTACATTGTTGAAAATTTCCACTTCTGTTGGTACTGTTATCGGTCAAGTTGGGTTTGGGTTCTTAGCTGATTACGTTGGACGTAAGAGAATTTATGGTGTTGAATTGATCATCATGATATCCGCTACAATTATCCAATGTTGTATTGGAGAATCTGCTGCTATATCATTCCCTGCTGTATTAACAGTCTTGAGAATAATAATGGGTATCGGTATCGGTGGTGATTATCCATTGTCTTCAGTTATCACTTCTGAATTTGCTACAACCAAATGGAGAGGTGCTATCATGGCTTCTGTCTTTGCCAATCAAGGTTGGGGTCAATTATTAGGTGGAATCGTTGCCATTATTTCTATCGCTGGTTACAAAGATGATTTAATCACTGCTAACAGCGCCAAAGAATGTGGTCCTGCTTGTATTAAAGCTTGTGATCAAATGTGGAGAATCTTGATTGGTTTCGGTTGTGTTCCTGGTGTTATTGCCTTATATTTCAGATTGACCATTCCAGAATCTCCAAGATATACTTTGGATGTCCAAGTCGACGTTGCCAAGGCTTCTGCTGATACAGGAAAATTTGTCAGTGGTAAAATTGGTGATGCAGCAGATGAAGATGTCTTGGCCTTGAGAGATATTGTTTCTATTGGTTCCATCAACGATGATACTCCAGTCCCACCAAAAGCATCATTTGCCGATTTCACTCGTCATTTCAACCAATGGAAACATATGAAGATTCTTATTGGTACTGCCGGTTCATGGTTCATGTTGGATATTGCCTTTTACGGTTTAGGTTTAAACTCTGCCACTATTTTACAAACCATTGGTTACGCATCTTCTAAAAATGTTTATCACTCATTATATAACTCTGCTGCTGGTAATTTGATTTTAGTTTGTGCTGGTGCCATTCCAGGTTATTGGGCTACAGTTGCTACTATTGATTTCGTTGGAAGAAAGCCAATTCAATTGGGAGGTTTCATCTTGTTGACAATCATCTTTTGTATTATTGGATTTGGTTACCACAAGGTTGGTGAACACGGGTTGTTTGCCTTGTACGTCTTGGCTCAATTCTTTGAAAATTTCGGTCCAAACACAACAACATTTATCGTTCCTGGTGAATGTTTCCCAACCAGATACAGATCCACAGCTCATGGTATCTCTGCCGCTTCAGGTAAAGTTGGTGCCATCATTGCTCAAACAGCTTTAGGTACTTTAATCAACCACGGTTGTTCTGCCACTAATAAAAATTGTTACTTGCCTCATGTTATGGAAATTTTTGCATTGTTCATGTTACTCGGTTGTTTCACAACTTTATTAATCCCAGAAACAAAGAGATTGACATTGGAAGAGATTACTGAAAAATATCACGGTGAAGTTGATATTTCTAAACAACATAACTTGAATAAAATTCAAAACATCGATGAACATCTTCATGAAAGTTCAGATGCTTCTGATAAAGTTTAAAGTTTTTTATCTATATAGTATAATATATATATATATATATCTCCACTTTCGTTTCCCTTATTTACGATTTAATTAATTACAAATTTTTGCCAATACAAGTTCACCATTTTGTACATAATTTTTGCAAAAAAAAGCTGTAATTAAAAATATATAAATTATCTATTTTGCTCCTTCAGAAATAAACTCAAAAATATTACCCATATCAACATAACGACGACCACAATCATTCAAATACTTATTAACAACACCTCGGCTTATATCAAACGCATCCCTATTCAGCTCAGTTAATGCTGCCAATTCTGCATCACTCAATGGAGCTTTAACGTTCTCCTTACTATCTTCATCTGTTTCTATCAATGGTTTTAATTGTCTCTTTTTAGCCTTGTCCACATCAAATATGGAATCAAAATAAAGCAATTGATTATACAACAGCTTATCAGAGTAACGATATCTCATGATTCCTTTACAACCATGAGCTTTACCACTTGTACCAATACAACGTCTGCCATAAACGGAAATCTGTCTCGTTACAATTCCACAAGTAGGATCATCACATACTAACCATCCTGCGTAGTACAATGAAATATTTGCCCTAATGCTTCTTTCTAATTGAGAATTGACCCGAAGTTGACCTAGTTCTTTGGAACATCTGTTACATTGTATACCACGATGAGTTATTTGATAATCATTTGAAGAAAGCATTCCTCCAAATGGGAACTTGAACCCACATGAACATTGTAATTCCAAAAAATGAGCTTCTCTAAATCTTTCAGTATCTGTTATTGTTGATTCCAATGGTTGTAATTCATTCGATGGACCAGTGGATAATCTTGCCCTTTGTTCATATTTCTTGATGTCCAATCCTAAAGATTTGGCAATTCTCACAATATCAATGCCTTCAATTCTTTCAACAAGTCTTTCCACAGGAGCATATATTTGCTTCTCCAAATAATATTCGGCATCTGGTTTTAATTCCTTGTTTGTCATCATTTCTTGTAATGCTCTTGCTCTTTCTGCTGGTCCAAGTTTTTCATCACCTGCAGCAATAACAAATGTTATCACTGTACCTGCTTTTATCATTTTCCCCTGTTCTCTCAATCTCAATGCAACTTGTACTGCTGGCATTGATTTCCCAGCAGCATATTGCTTAGGATCTTTGGACAATCTAGTGTTTATTGAAAACTTATCAACCCTTATTTCATTAAGTTTGATTTTGGCAGTGATTTCTTCCAAATATGAATAAATTTCAATCAGAGTTTCTTCTGGATCTTCATCTAATAATAACTTGTTCAATATAAAAGTGGAAATTTCCTTTGAAAGTTGACAATACTCTCTTCTTCTCATATCTAAACCTTTCACTTCCAAAGTGGTGACTTCCTTCCCATTGACAAATGAAACATTCATAGCAGCATATTTCTTTTTGGCATGAAGCAATATTCTTTTAAAGACATTGTCTGTATCAATTTCTAGTAATTTATAACGTTCGTTAACTTTCAATTTGAATTCATCCCCAATTTTCATTGCCTCTTGATAATCTTGACAACCGGTATCAATCATAACGGAATCGGTATCACCATAGATAACTCGCAATCCTAAACTTTCAGCTAATTGTCTGGTATCCATCAAAATTTCTCTACCTTTATTGGTAACTAACATTGCCAATGGCTTTGCATAAAATCTGGAATGGATGTAACCCAAACAACCGTACATAGAATTAGCAGTCAATTTCAAAGCTTGTTGTTTGATGTCATACTGTGCCCTTTCGAAAGGTGTTGCCTTTGGATCCTTGAGCAATTTCTTAACTTCACGACGACGACTGACCAAAGTTGCTAACAACCTTGGTAAGACACCTTGAACTGAATCATGACTTGGAATATCAGGTAATTCATCGATATTAGATGGTGATCTGTTCACAGTTGTGAAACAAATGTTATATTCTTGAATGATACTTGGATATAATGAGTTGAAATCCATAACCAATATGTGATTTTTATGTAAACCCTTTTCTGGTTCAAAGACTAAACCACCTTGATATTTAGGCTTCTTATTGGAAGTGACAGTGGTGGCGTCTTCTTCGTTATCATTCATCTCCTTTGTTACACCGTGACTCTTGTTGAAACGTGACTCTTTATCTGGTAATATATACCCATTTCTAGAAAATTCATGCAACAAAATGTATTCATTTCTACCAGCTCTTGTACCACCTAAAGTATGTGACCAAGCATTACCAGCCAATACGGTCAATTGCTTAGATAATGATAAAATTTGCGTAGCAAAGGCAATTTCAGCAGAATGCAAACAATTATTTAAAACTTCTTTCAAATTAATCATCAATGTATTGGCATCCTCAGTGACTTTTGGATTGTTGAAATTTACTTCAAGATTAATGGATTTTTTCTTACAAACCACTTCATACATTTCAGGTAAATCCCAAGATTGACATTTAGACGTCAAAGACTGTCCCAATTCATTGGCAATATCACATAATAATCTTCCTTGGAAAATTTCTCTGATTTGAAGATTGTTTAAATTTTTGTTATTCCCAAATCTATCAGGCCAACTCTTTCTATTTCTTCTTCCAAAATTTGACCAAGTTGGAATACGCAAGTCATGCATTCTATGAGCAAGTACATCTAAAGATATTGTCTCTAATCTATGACCAACGAATACATCTGGATCGTGTACTTTGATCAATGCACACAAACAATTTAATAATGTCTTTTCGTTATTAAAAGTCCTCAAGGGGAAATTTTGTTGTTTGGCCAAGGGGATCAAACCGGGAGGGAAAACACCATTTATCGTCCTTACCAAAGTGATAATCTCATTGGGTTGTAAGTCCTCGGGTATAGGAGCATCTTGTGGTAAATCATTGAAAATGGCAAGAGACACGGCTGCAATTTCTTGTTTATTTTCTTTGAAATTCAAACTTTTTTCAATATTTAAACTGATAACGTTCAATGAAGGTGGAGGTAATTGTTCAGGTAAGACTCTGATGTTTGTTAAAGAATCAATGGCTACTTCTGTCTTGGAGTGTGATGTATTTTGAAGTCTATCAAAATCTCCATTTTTCACTTCAAGCCAACATGGACCCATTACGTTTTTTTGTATGACAAATGATTCAAAAATGTTGGTATTTGTACCGAAAACATGACTAAATGTTTCCCCTTCTAAATCAGCTGGCAATGAAATTCTTGAATTCTTTGGAGTATTAAATGGTAATAACAATTTCAAATATTCGGTATCTTCCCTTGGAATACCCGGCATTTCAAAAGCATATTTTTTGGTCTCTGGTTTTGCCTTTATTGAATCGAGGCCAAATTTATTTAAAATCAATGGAACAATTTCTTCATGGACATCCATAGGACCAATTGATTCATCGGTAATTTCACCATCTACTTTTCTGAATTTTCTGGGAAGGAAAAACAACTCTCTTGACAAATTGTTGATTTGAATCATACCGGAAACCAATTCACCTTTTTTAGTCAAAATCTTACCGAATAACAATAACGAATGATCAACATCCGCGAAATCCATCCAAAAAAATTTGAAAGAAGGATTTTCTTCATCTTCATCCAACTCTACAATCTCATCGGGTGAGATCTTTGAGTGTGCAGTTTGTGGTGTATCCAGTTTTGAAGGGGATGATGATGTCAATGGTTCTTCTTTTGTCTTTCTTGATTCCTTTGTAGCTGTTAAATTGACAGATCTTGATATGTTAGCACCTGCAGCTCTTGGTCTTCTAGTGACCAATATATCATCATCATCGTCATCATCAATTTCAATGTCACTCCCTGCTTGGTTCTCTTTAATAGGTGATGAGTTCAGTTCTTTCATTATAACATCCGATTCTTCTTTATCTTCTCTCTTCACCACAGACTTTGTTGGAGAAGAAGGAGGTAGTTGATCAGACAACATAGAAATATCACCGGAATAATCAGCATCAGAACTCAATTTTGTCTTTTTCGTCATCAAGTCTTCATTGTTGAACATTGACATCATATTGTTGTTTCTCTTTTTCTCACTGGTGGTGATGTCATTTTTACCAAAAGCACTGAATATGTTTGATGATTTCTTATTACCACTATCAAAAACACTCCTGGAAGACAGCTTAGGCTTGATATCAAAATCATTCAAGATATCATCCACTGATGATGTGTCGATCTTCTTCTTCTGCATGGCAGCATTAGATTTGAGAAGCAGATTTATAGAACCTCCAGATTTTTTCACTTTTCTCTCTCTCTTCTTCTTCTCTGTGTTACCCGCTTGCACTTCTTCATCATCGTTGTCACTATAGTAGTTATGCTTTGTATCCCACTCGTCAATACCATTGTCCACATAACCTTCTCCATTGTCATCAACGACAAAATCATCTTTCAATAGTTGATCACGTTTATGTTTCCTATATTCGTCTTCATCAACCTCATCGTACAAGTCGTACCCATCTTTGTCATCTTGTTCATCATCATACACAGCGAGACTAGACTGAGCTGCTCTAGCAGCTTTGAATCTTGCAAACTTGTCTATCTTCTTTGCCATTATAGAGATGTTTGGTTCTTACCATTCAATTGACAAAGAATTCTGATTTGAAGATTAAACAAAAAAATATCAAAAGCCAAAAGCCAAAAGCCAAAAAAAAAAAAACAGAAAAAAATTACACGCGTTTGGCGCCGCGAAACGCGTTAGGTTCAACTACTCCAGTAAACGGATCTGGAAAAACAAAGTGTATGATTATATTATTATTGCATATATAAAAAAAGACAACGAAACGGCGTGAAAGTTCTGAGCTATGACCACTATAGACACCTGAGCTTTCAACGAGATCGTGATAAGACAAAAAGGGGAAAAGAAATAACAATTTGAAAGGGTTGCAGATGATTTGAAGTAATCAGTCGAGTCTCATTTCCACAGTTTTACCCCTAATACTGTTCTCATAGGAAATTTCATCAACTGCACTAGATTGCTTCAATACCATTTGTGCAACACTTCGCATGTATGTATATATGTGTGTATGTATAGCTTGCCATATTAATTTTTTTTTTTTTTTTTTTTAATATTTTCTGTAGGGGGGGTTGTTTCCAACTAAAAAGATATCCACATTGATATACTTGATAGTTTGAAGGGTTTGTTGATTTTTTTTTTAGTAGGAAAAAAGTAGGATCGGGACCGATCAATCCACTTTCTTAACACTAATAGGAACATCCAAATAAAATTTGTAATTTCCATCTAAGTTTTTTATAACATTTTCAGTTTCAGAATCATAATCGATATCACAATCTGCGATAATCGAAGAATTTGCCTTGAATTTCAATCTTAAGAAATAAAATCTACCAATTGAACAAGTTTGAAAATCAGGAACGATGACTGTTGACTTTAGGTTTTTGGAGTTTAAAGCCAATTTCAAATGCATTTTGGTATTGAAAGAACATTCTTGTTCATCATATTCAATAGCTGATTTCTTGACAGCATCAACGGTGATATCTTTTGATAAGACACCTGTTTCATATTGTATATGATTCATTGTGTTCAAGGCTTGTATTGTACAAGCTGCAATAGGAGTCCCATTTGGTAGACTTTTAAGATCTTTTGCAAGTTTGAAAAACTTTTCCTTGATATTTTCCTTGAATTTTTCCTTTGAAGTAAACCATTCAAAATCAAAATCAATTGGAATTGAAGAATTTTTTGAATTGAAATTGATATACATCAATTCAACATCAGGTTCCATGGGGAAAAATTTGGTAAATTCAGATTCATTAAACTGAGATGTTATAGAGGGCATGATATAATTGAAATCAAGCGTTAAAGGGATTGAAATTTTGCCATCACCATTCTTGTTGAATGGACTAGACAATTGATTAAAATCCACAAATAGACAATCATTCAAAGCACTAGAAATACTCAAAACTCCAGGATCAAAATCCATAGAGTTTGTAATTCTAGAATCATGCGTAATTGGCGATAATGATGAAGTCGTCAAAGATTTAGAAGGAGGAGCAGCAGGAGATAAAAATGAAGAAAACATTGATTTGGATTTCTTCTTCTTTCTGAAAAACCTATAATCCTTCTTATATCGTTTGACAAATTGTTCATCAACAACAGAATGAGAAATTGAGAGATTGTTCAATGATGTCTCCATATAGAGATTGCGTCTCTTTGAATCATCCAAAACGTTGTTGTTTGCAACAGCTTCTCTACTACTTTCATCATCATCATCATCATCATTATCGCCGGGCTGTCGCCGCCAATACACCAAGATTCGTCTATCTTGATCAATAGCGTCAATTGTCGTCTTCAGTTCATTAATGCTATGTTCAATTTGTTTAACAAGCAGATTCAATTGATAACTGGGTGATGTCTTGTGCTTTTGATAATCATAATAGTCATCAAATTTCTGAGTAGATTTAGGTATAAATTTAACAGAGTTCCTCTTAAAAGTCTTGACAATTAATTTGGCATCTTCATTTTTGGAAAGTGTTATTAACCTTGCATTGACTGAATAATTCACGCTATAACCTGGAACGGTAAAATCCTTATATGAAAATTTCTCAAACAATTTATCTTCATTTTTATTCAACGAAACAGATAATTCCGCTGAGCCAAAAGTTGGTGGTAAAAATGAATGCTCAACAATATGATTATTGCAAACTTGTTCCAACGCAGCTAATGGGATGGTAAATGTGAATAATTTTTGATATTTGGTATTTGCAGCTAACACACGATCACTTGGTAAACCGGATAATGTCTTGCTCTTTGGAATTGATCTTGTTGCATCAGCGTCGGTCCAACTAGCACCAAGATCAACCATTCTTAAAAAGTTTTTATATTTGTACAATCTCTCCTCAACGTAAACTCCATTGGAGACTTTAGCTTCACCTTCAAACGTTACCAAAAACATTTCAAAAGGTACATCTATATTTGAATTATTCTCCAATGTGATTAATCCTGATAAGCAATCACCATTGGTAACATATGATTTTTCCAATTTTTGCATTTCAATGGAAATTTGTATATCCTTACAAGTTGGCATTACCACAAGGGAATTGATATTGCTCAAGACTGAATCTTCTTGTGAATTTACATAAGAAGCGCCATTGGAATTTGTGGAATTTTCATCCAAGGAGGGAGACAGAGAGTACTCTGGTAACAGAAAACTCGTATCATTAGAATCTTCACCATCTGAACTAAGTGGTCTGTTCAAGATGGATTGATGCATTTGATACGATGGAAGAATATCGAAGCTAGGGGTACTGCCTCTGATATCGGTATTTTTGTTTTCATATAAACTATGGATTGATTCATTGTTAATTGTAAAATCTGTGGCTATTGAATTATCAGAATTCAATGAGGTCTGGTTGGAAAGACAACTTTCATAGTTGTCACTTCTTGTAAATTGTTGACCTCCTTGGAGAGCACTGCTTGCTCCCCTTAGAGTGTCATTGTTGTAATCTTCTAGTTCGATCATTATTTTTTTTTTGTTTTATTTTTAATTTGTCGATTTAGTAACTCAATTCAGTTGTATAAGCTTCAATTCAATAGATTCGGAGGTCAATTGATAATTTTTCAAAGCTTTGTCTGGGTTGTGTTTACTTTATATAATACTATATAGTTTAAAATGGAAAAAAAAGCGGGATTGTACTATCTATAAATGAGGGAATCTAGATTTGTGGAAATAAAAATTTTTTTCTTCTGTTTGTGTTTTGTTTTTTGTTCGTGCCGCAGGTGAAAGATAAGAAAGAAAGAAAGAAAGAAAGACAAAATGGGCTTCAGTGGGTATAGGAGTATAAATAGGAGAATCTAATACCAGGTCAGTTTTAGGCGGTGCATTGTACTGTCACTGGAGAGACAGTGGCTGATATTTTCAGGTAAGTCAAGGATACTGAATATGAAAGAGATAATCTCTATAATATATAAAGTGGGAAGAGATATTTTTAAATATGAAAAGATAACGAATTGGAGAAGGAGTATTGGGTGAGTCATACATTATTGTCTTTATTCACTTCATTTTATCCAATAAAATGGCAGACAAAAGAAAAACCGTGCATTAATAATGGCAAGGGATCAATTGCTAAACGAACAACGATCTTTTGGAAATCCGCGCTCACACTATATAGTTTTTTCAACTCGTTTGGTGAGATTCAGGATTTTTCAATGTTCAATGGAATGTCTAAGTAAAATTTAAACCGTTTATCACTTATCTTGTCAATGACATCCCCATTGAATTCGTTATAATGAATTGAAAATTTTGAATTGAATTGATTTGTACTTTTGAATTTCAATCTAACAAAGTAAAAACGACTTGTTAAACATTCTTGGTAATCCGGTACCAATAATACTGATTTCAATTTTCTATTATCGATTGAAATTTTAACGTCTAAACTTGTCTTGTACGATTCTTCTAAAAATTCATTTTCAACAAGATCTGTTACTTTCTTCCCCATGATCTTGGCATCTATAACATTGGATATTATACCTGTCTCATATGAAAGATTTTTCATTGCCCTGATCAGTTGTAACGTGGTTGCATACAACTGAGCATTTTCGGGCAAGGTATCCACTTTATCACCAAGCTCTTTAAACTTGTGCCGAACTTTTTGTTGGAAAATGTACTTGGAAGTGAACCATAAGGGATTTAATTCAATTGGTATAGGGAAACCTTTTGCATGAACATTAACATAATGCAACTCTGCCGAGATCTCTGTTGGGATAATGGAATCTAATTTGGTTATTGATCGATATGATTGTTGAATAGAGTATATATCCTGTTGGCGTATTTGATACAAGATATCAAGATCAAATCGAATCAAGTAAGCATTGCTTTTGGCAATCATCAGATTTGACAATTTGTTGAATTCCAAATTTATCACTGAATTTGTAGAAAATGTCAATAAATTCATCGAGTTATTTGTTGTTGTGAATTTTTCATTCAATGGTTTCTTAAAGACATTTTTTGACACTAATTTGAAACAATTTGTAAATTTCCCCGTTAAATAGTAATAATTCAGTCTTTGTTGAATCTTGTATGGGCAGTATAAATTTTGCAATTTCAACTGATCCAGATCAGTTTCTTCATTAATGGCATGCCTTATATCATTGTTAATAATTCTTTCCAACAACACTAAACTCTTCTCGGGAGGTAATGTAAAATCATGAGTTTCATTTTTATTTGGAATCACTCGAACCATAAATCTTGCAATTGATGAAACTATATGTGTACCAGTTATTTCACTTTTTTTAATCAATCGTACATCTATGGAATAATTTATTGAAAATGCCATTGATGAAAAATCTTTAACATTGAATGATTTCCGTTCTTCATCGTTATATTCAAATCCCTTTGGTGGGAACAAGATACTGTTCATACCAATTGATGGCGGTAAATGCGAATGTGTTGGAATATTTTGTGCACAAGTCAGATCTAAAGCATCTTTAGGTATTTTGAAACTGAAAAATTTTTGGTATGTGGTTTGTGGGAGTAATACCTTATCTTGTGGTAAATTTAAATAAAGATTATCCGATAATTTCGTAGCTTTATCAGATTCTGTCCAACTTGCACCAAGATCAATCATCCTTAAGAATGATCTCATCTTATAGTCAACATCATGGAAAGAATCTTCAGATGTCACCACTCTTGAATTTGCTTCAAAAGATACAAAGAACAATTCAAATGGTGTTTTATTTTTTGACAAATTTTCAATCTCCACTGTACCAATTATAGTATCACCATTACTGAAAAATGGTTGAATTGGCTTTTCCACTCTAATTGTGATTTTGATTTTCTTATCAATCACCGTTGGTAATGAATTGAAATTATCCAATATTGAATCTTTAGATATATCTGAATGTATTCGTTGATAATGATCAACAACATCTGTAGCATCATCCGGTATAGGGTTCGTTATCGTGTAACTTGGTAACTCTGTGTTCCACAGATCTTCAAGATCATTTGTCATATTATTATCGGACGCCACTCTCAGATTATCATTAGGTCTATTTACAATTGATTGATGCATTTGATAAGATGGTAAGATATCAATCAGTTGTATGCTATTTGTCGGCAAAGATTTCTTTGAACTCAACCTCGATAAATGAAGCCCATAGATCGGAGATGAATTCACCAATTGACAAGATGATGATGACGATGATGACAAGTTGCCATTTTGATCAATTGGCCCTGCGTTCCCCGGTGTCGAATGAGGAATCATGATGTATATGTGAGTGTGTGTGAGGCAATACCTTTTTTTTTCCAAATTCGGGCGACTTTATTCTGAGACTATATCTCCCGGTATCGATGGATGTGTGTCGATCTTGAAAATATGCCAATGATGCGAGCCTTTCCAATGGCGCCTAAATGATATTGCTAGTCCGATCTATGACCAATTTATAAAGAAACTGATAAGTTGTAATGGTTTCAAGCACTTGATTACAAACAGCTTGGAACTTTTTACTTTTTTCTCTGCTGTGTGTGAGATTTTTTTGTTGTTGTATTTAAATGAAATCTATTTTCTGTGCCGCGTGTGATGATGTTGTTTGTGCGATAACGAAAAACAACGACACACCCGGTACCGCCGTTGTAGTGAAAACATTAAGTTCAGAGTCATGATGATGCGTATTGGAGTGGCAGATGCTGGACTTTATGAACTGGAGAGTTTGACAGTTGCACAACTTTTTTTCTTTTTTTCCTCTTTTGGCACCCCCAACTTTCTAAGATCTGGGGCAGGAAAGAAAGCTTATCTATTGTATATGTTGACTTTTTTCATCATCCTGTATCTTAGAGGGGAGGGAGGTTTGTAGATGATATAGCGGTAGAATGGGTTGCTTTTTTTTGCTACGGAGATGCAAGTATACAGCAATAGAAGGATTTATAATATATATAGAAATCAATTGGTATATAGTAATTTGAATAGAAAAAGCAAAAGAAAACACAAAAACTAATGAAAGAGATCAGTTGTTAAAAAGGCTATATATGAAAGAGGGTATTAAGGGAAAACAAATCAGTAAGTATTAGACATTGTGTTGTTATGTTGTGTTATGTGGGGTAACTTAGTATTCAGCACCTTCCATTTCATCATCATATGAATCAGCACCAACTTCCAAATAATCTTGTTCTAAAGCTGCTAAATCTTCTCTTGCCTCTGTGAATTCACCTTCTTCCATACCTTCACCGACATACCAATGAACAAAAGCTCTCTTTTTGTACATCAAATCGAATTTGGCATTGATATGAGACCAAGCTGAAGCAATTGCAGTGGTGTTTGATAATGCACAAACGGCTCTTGAAGTTTCAGCCATATCAGCATCTGGAACATAAGTTGATGGTTGGAAGCAAATACCAATTTTGAAACCGGTTGGACACCAATCAACTAATTGGACAGTTTTTTTAGCTTTGATGTTGGCAACGGCATGTTGAACATCTCTATTGACAACATCACCACGATATAATAAACATGTAGCCATATATTTACCACTTCTTGGATCACATTTAACCATTTGATTACCAGGTTCAAAACAAGATGCAGTGATTTCTGAAACTGAATGAGCTTCATGGAATGATTTGGATTTGGATGACACTGGAGCATATGAAACTAAGGGGAAATGAATTCTTGGATATGGAACCAAATTAGTTTGGAATTCATTTAAATCCACATTTAATGAACCATCGAATCTTAATGATGCAGTCACTGATGATACAACTTGTGCAATTAATTTGTTCAAATTACCTAAACTTGGTCTTGGAATATCCAAATTTTTACGACACATATCATAAATAGCTTCATTATCAACCATAAATGTACAATCAGCATGTTCTAAAGTGGTATGAGTGGTTAACACGGTGTTATAAGGTTCGACAACTGAAGTTGACATTGTTGGGCCTGGATAAACGGCGAATTCTAATTTGGATTTCTTACCAAAGTCAATTGATAATTGTTCCAATAACAAGGAGCCAAACCCGGAACCGGTACCACCTCCTAAAGAATGGGAAAAGATAAAACCTTGTAAACCTTCACATTGATCCGACATCTTTCTCAATTTATCCAATGTTTCATCGATTAATTCTCTACCAACGGTATAATGACCTCTTGCATAATTATTAGCGGCATCTTCTTTACCACTGATCAATTGCTCTGGATGGAATAAATTCTTATATTTCCCAGTTCTAACTTCGTCAACAACATTTGGTTCTAAATCAACGTATAACGATCTTGGAACATATTTTCCTGAACCGGTTTCGCTGAAAAAAGTGGAAAACCCTTCTTCACCACCTTTTGGCTTGTTTAAACCTTCTTGCAAATATCCATCTGCCCCAATACCGTGTTCTAAGGAGTATAATTCCCAACAGGAATTACCAATTTGACAACCAGCTTGTCCAACTTTATATCAAAAGGCAATAACGCGTTAGTATATATATGCACGCAAATTTATATATATATATATATATGTATGTCAATTTTTGCAATAAAAGGACACAGAGAGGCTGTTCCTGTGTGCGATGTAGTGGACTTACTGTTGACACTGATGACTTCTCTCATTGTTATGTGGTGATATAATTGTAACGATATCAATAAGTATACACTATTTATGAGCGTCTAATTTTTTCTCTCTCTCTGTCTGTCTGTGTGTGTTTATGTTTATGTTTATGTTTGTGTTTGGGAATGTGTTTGTTTACATTTTCTCCATTGGGAATGCGGGCGGGCTGCTGACACGGGCTGTTTGGGCACGTGATGGCAGACTCGTTCGCTGCATCCGGTATACAGGGGCGGTGGCGCTGCTGGCCAATCAGCGGCGGCCAAATTGCAGTTGGCCCACAAAGCCAAAGCGCACGACTCTGCGCTTCTCTCTCCGTGTGTGTTTTGTTTCAGATCGCTACTTTCACTTTTACTTTTTCACTTTTTCTTTTACATTACAAAAACACAAGTTTCTTCTTGTTTACCCAGTTCACCCACTGACAAAGATGGTTTTCAAGACGATATCCGGCTTCTCAAGGTACTCATCCACCAAGGCAAACGCCTCCCACTCCTTCTTCGATCCCAGTTACATCAAACAGCAAAAGATCTCGGTCATCGATGGCATCTTGGGCACAAGCACAAGAAACTCATCCACTTCTCATCCTCATCCTTCCATCTCAACTTCCTCTAATTTTATCGTCTTTGATCCAAGTTTTTTACAAAATAACAACAACAACAACAACAACAATAACAACAACAACAACACAAACGACCAGCCAAACTCATCAAATAGGATCTTGTTGAAAAAGGCAAACCATAAAGTTAATAAAAATGGTCACGTTAATATCAGTATCGATAATATCACTGATCAATTTACCACGTTAACACTAAGAAGATCAAATGCCACCACAACAAAGACCATCAGAATCAATAAGGATGATTTCATCTCTGCTAATTTGATTCAACAACAAAATCAGAATCAGAATCAGAAACAAGTACTGCTGCTGCTGCCGTTGCTGCCGCAGCCGCAACTGCAACTGCTACAGAACTCAACTTCTCCAGATGAGTTGGCGGAGAGTCAAATTAACCCAGATCGGGAACATCAACTTGATGAATCTGCTCCAATGGATCCACAGGAGTTCTTGGTGTTCAACTACCAATTAATGGGGAAATATAAACTGCAAGGTAAGACTAATGAAATATTGGCTCTTTATAATCATATCAAGGAAAGATCTTTAACTCCAACTTTACAAATCTACAACATTGTTCTCGAATCGATACCACTTAGAGTTAATGTCAAGGAAACTACAGAAGAGAATTTAACTTTACTTTTAAACGTTTATTCAGATATGTTAGCAAATGGTATTAAACCAACCACCAAGATTTATTCAAATGTTATCATGCCTTTATTAAATGCCACGATTCAAACTTATGTCTTGAAAGATGTCAATCAAGCTGAACAATATTTCAAGATTTCTAAAGAATTATTCAATGTTAGCATATCTTCAAATTGTCATTTTACCACTGAACTTTATGAAAAATTATTGGTTTGTTATAATTTGATGAAATATTCAGGTGTTCAATTGGATAAATTTTCCAATTTAATGGCTCAAAATTTAGGTTATGATAACATCTTGTACTATTTGGGATTATTGAATTTATGTAAACATTCACAAAATCATCAATATGCCCTTGAATTGTATTCACAATTTAAATCTGTTGCCTATGCTTATCCACATTTATTACAACATCAACTTCAAGTTTATTCATCTTTAATAAGAACTTTAGTCAGTTGTAATCAAATTGAATCACTGGCAAATATCTTGGATCAACTCATTTTAAATATTAGATCGGAATCTGGAATGCAAAAGGATATTCTGCCCTTGATATCATCATTTGTCGTTGCCTTGGCAGAAATTGGTCTTGTTGACAAGTCATATCAAACCATTGAAAAATTTGATGCTATTCCATGGTTACCCAAATTACCTGTTAATAGTTTAATGTTACTCGTTGAACAAGCTTGTAATCATAAGGAGATTGATTTAGCATTAAAATTCTGGAATCTTGCCGTTGTTAGAGAAGATTTCGATTCCAATATTGTTCATTCAGATAACAATTTGGTCAATTTAATTGGGAATTTATCATCTGTGGAAACCAAGACTTCATTTTCGAAATTGATTCAATTAGCATTTATCTATGGCGATAAAATGAGTTTAATCAGATTATCAAAAGAATTATTGATCAAGAGTTCATTACAAATTGATCTTCCAATGGTGGCTGAATTGAGCAAGTTTCTTTTCGCTAATGGATTACCAAAATTGGCTGTTAAAGTCATTTGTAACCAGGGATTTAAGTCAAGTCAAGATTATAAAGCAAATCAATATTTAAGTTTAATTATAGATATCATTCCTCCAATTTATTACCCAGATTTGATATCTTCTACATTTTTCAAATCAGCAGTTGATAATTATTCATTGATTGATGATAACATTTATGGAATTTACAAAGTTATCAAGACCATGTGGGATCATCAATTTACCAACGATGATGAAATTTTACTGAAAAAATTCAGATATTGTGAATCAACCTTGTTTGAAGAATTGAACGATTTAAACAATTTCTACGTGGAAACTCCTCAAGAAATCAAAGATTTCAAAACTGCATTACAAAAACATCTACTTTAGACATAGAATTATATAGCCCTCTTTATTTATTTATTTAATTAATGAATTTCATGACTATCAAATCAAACACCCCCTTATTAATTGCCGATATTTTCCATCCATCGGTGAAATTTTTTTTCGTTTTTCTGTTTTTTTTTTTTTTTTTTTTTTTTTTTTTTTTTTTTTTTTTTTT
>JAJLSN010000282.1:0-64285 GCA_030567655.1 Nakazawaea ernobii
GTGGTTGTACTCTTTTTTCTTTTGAAAGTATTTTGAGGAATTTGATGATAATTTGCGGAAGCCGATGTTGGTAATGACATCAGTTGCGATTGTAAAGAAGTGGTGGATGCAGGTTTGGGAAGGATTGGAACATTTTTGTGGTGCCTTTGATTTGGGGCAAGGTTTGAGAAATTGAAATTTTCCAAAGAACTTGGAGTATTCGGGAAACTTGAACTTGTGAAAGCGTCACCCTTTCTCTCATGGTAACTACTACTGCTTTGATTGGAAATAACCGAAGCTCTTCTCGAATTTCTTTTTTTGATGACGTCTGTTTTCAACGAAAGTGGCCTCATGGTCCCATGAAGTTTTTGAAATAATCCACAAGCATTACACAATGTATTGCCATTAGCATCTCTTCTCCAAAGAGGGGTCTTAGTCGTCTGGCAATTTGAACACTCTGTTCTTTGACCTGGTCTTTCCTCTACTCCAGGGGAGCTCATTGAAATTCTTTTATTACTTGCTGGGGCCGATCCAACTAGTATTGGCGTAGAATTTGGTGACTTGCTTGTGGTATTATTGATGTTATAATTGAAATTACTCATAATTATCTTTCTTCCAACATTCTCGCGTTCAAATTTGGACTTTGCCAACATTCTCTGGCCATTACTTTCCATGGAGAAGTTAGACATATTGTCAAAATTCCCCACTGTTCTGTCTTCTATCGACCAAGGAGAATTACTTTCACTTTGTTGATTAGGAACAATATCCATCTTATTTTCAATCTTCATGCTACCACTTATTGTAGTTGGACTACCTGTCATAGACAACGGAGTTATTGTATTAAATCCAAGGTTGCCCAGCGATGATGAATTATTGTTTGATGTTGTGTAAACTGGATTAGAAATCTGATTTGGACTTGCAGGTGATTGATCATTGCCTTTATTGTCGCCTGATAATTTAAAAGATTTACCTCCAACGCTTGAAGGGGAGGGTAAACCCGTGTCTCTCTCACTGAGATCCAGTAAAACTTCTTTGCTTTTTTGCGAGACCTTGCAACTTTCTCTTAATGATCTGTTTTCTATTCTTGGGTATAATGCTAATAATTTCTTAGCAGAGGAATAGATGTCCCAAATTGATGGTGCATCGTCCATCTCTGCTTTAATGTTTGAAATTAGATTATCGTTGATTTGAGGATAATAAATCTCTATTTGAGGGAAACGTAGATCCTCCTTCGAATTGCACAAAAACAATAGAAATTAAAGGTAAACCTGGTGAAGAGCTGAATGAGTCAAGGTTCCAATATCTAATACTTTGCCTCTGTCCTTGTATATCAGGTTATTTAGAACTTGAATTCTGGTTTGGATTCGCAAACAACTCTTGTATTCCTGGAAACGGGACTATAGACTGAAAGTGATGTTTCCTTTGTCAGGTTATTCTTTTTTTTAATTTATTTTAGTTAAAAAACAGTAAACTAAGAAAAATTTTTTTTTCAGAAAGAAGTGAAAATTGACTTCCTAAACAGGAAATTTTGGTTTTAGTTTATCTTGAACAACTGTAAAACAAACGCCCAAAACCGGATGTAATTTTGGAGGGTTGGCCGAGTGGTCTAAGGCGGTAGACTTAAGATCTACTGGACGCAGTCCGCGCGAGTTCGAACCTCGCATCCTTCATTATTTTTTACTTTTGATAAGTTTTGCAAATGTGTTTTAATTGTCACCAATATGGTCATATCTGGGTATTCGATTGCCAACCAAGCTGAATCAGGATTGTGGTTTTCCCTTTACCAGAGTACTGCACCAATTGCATACAGCGAGGCATCGAATTGAAAGTCCTGAGAGCCAATTGTTTTTGTTCGAGCTTTTTGAGGGTTTCGAAAGCAAACTCTCATTTGGTATCCCAGCTGAATCTAACCTCTTTCTGTAGCAAGGTGGTCAATGGCAAGATGAGGTCGGCATAATTGGGAAAAAACTTTGAAATATAAGCTATATCCCCTAAGAATGATTGGACATCGTGTTTGTTGCCGGATGAGCAAAATTCCTGATCTTAGTCATGGTACTGTCTATTGGTGAATTTTTTGGACAAAGGTTGGTGGAACGAATTTGATAACCGACCCAGGTTATGTTTGTAACCTCAAATCCACGCTTCTCAGTGCTATTTGGCAATAAATGTTGTTTCAAGGTGTTTAAACCTTCAGTGATATTATGCGTGATCACTCCACATATACGCATACCTATTTGGATGATATCCTTGTCTTTGGAGTCTACTGGAAACACAACAACGATGTTTGCGGTTATTTATGTAAGCTCAACAGACGTAAAAGATGAAGTTAACGCTTTAGAGACTGAGACCTGCATATCGGAAATGAAGGCATTGCACTTATACGAGAACAATGCTCAAGTAACAGTTGTATTTCCGAAGTTATAAGTACTGATAGGCTTTCCCATTTATATAGTTTAGAGTATTGTTAAGTATTTTAATAAAGAGGGTTCCCCCAATAGGGCTCTACTCTTACAGCGATCAGGACATGATGACAGGAGCTCATTCAGGAGAAGATTACTCTTCATTATTTTTTGCCAAAGCATTATATGAATTTTTTCTTGATGCGACTCTTCCAAATCTGAAGACTTTCCTCCCATTAAAGCTGATATGTCTGGCAACTAATCTTACAAAGAATCAAGTCAGAATAGCAATATCGAAATACAAGGAATATTTAAAAACAGTAAAAAATGTTGACATTGAAGCATATTAAAAATTGAACATCATAATTATGACAGAATCAGAATTGAAAGTTAATATCATCTGCACACAGAGTGTATTGAGCGAACCAGAACTATGTTTCTCCAGCTCTCCTTGAATTACAAGCCACAATCTTGAGCTTGTCCACCTCCACCATCTCATTATTATCCAACTTGATATTCACATCTTTGATAATAAATGTCCAAACATCATCACAAAATCTATAAGTATGTAAGTGTCCTTTGAATGTTAACTTAGTTTTGACATTATCTTTCAAATTGTCCGAAACAATTTTATCAAACTATGAATAATTAAAGTTAGTCAACACTCATCCATGCGGAAAACTTTTATAGTAAATTTGTATACTCACATTTGTCAATACTCTCATTGCTAATTGAGGCTGAATTCTTTGATCCCTGAGGTTGATGAATTTATATTAGTATGTTTCCCACCCAACGGATTATATAGATATATATAATGTCGAACTTACAAGATCAATGTATCTAATGCATCAGTTAAGGTTGTACCAATTCTAAGTCAAAAGTTAGTAAAGAATGTCAGGCAATAATAAAACTAATGAACACTTACGTGCTTCTTCGATATAACTCATAATAACCTGGCCCGTTCATTTTGAATAGATGTCAATGCTTTGTAATGCTTTCTGGATGTTTTTTTTTTTTTTTTTTTAGTTTTTGATTTTTTTTGACTTTGATGAATTAAACATTTGGTTTTGTCAGTACAATATATTTGAGGTTCGAAACGATGTCATCCACCATCTTCTTTAAGTTCAAGTCACAAAAGCAGCTATCAAAGATATTGTTTGATGGTACTGGTATAACTGTATTTGATTTGAAAAGAGAGATAATCAGAGTTTACAATATTTCTACCAACACCGATGTGATATTGAGTTTATATACTCCAGAATCAGAAGAGTTTCAAGATGACACAGTAGTTATTGCGAGATCATCCACCGTGATAGGAAAATTATCACCTGCCAAGGGAAATGTCAAAGGGAATATATCGAGGTATATTGCTGGTAAACCGCGTATGTTGAGGAATGTGGCACCGACAGTAACACAGTCTACGGTACAATCGATGGCTCCTATTACCAACTCTTCTGACCAGTCTGAAGAAGACAGAATCAATGCAATGTTCTCGCAACAAGATGATCAGTGGAAAGAAGCACAAGAGACTTTACTGTCTCTGCAAACATATCATTTTAACAGACCACAACAAACACAATCATCAGATGACCTGCCGCCACCAGGATATATATGCTACAGATGTGGTGCCAAAGACCATTGGATAAAGAACTGTCCAACAAATAATGATCCTAACTTTGAAGGTAAACGTATTAAAAGGACTACCGGTATTCCTAAAACTTCTTTGAAAACAATCGAGAACCCGAATGAATTAACAGATGAAGAGAGAGCTAATATGAATTTTATGGTCAATGACGCTGGTGAATATGTAATAGCGATGGCAGATAAGAAATCTTGGGAAAGTTTTCAAAAGAGAACAGCTGCTGTGAAGAAGCATTATGATGTGAAAGATAAAACAATGATTGACCCATTGACTAACAGTTTGATGGAAAGTCCAGTAAATACACCATGTTGTAACAAGACATATTCCAGATTGTCCATTGAAGACAAGTTAGTGGAATCGGATTTTGTTTGTCCAAATTGTGGAAAGGAAGATATTTTGATTGATAGTTTGGTTCCTAATAAGGAATTGGATGAAAAGATTAAAAAATTTGTGCAACTGGAGGATGAAAAAGACGCTGCTAACAATAACAAGAGATCTCTTGAATCTCTGGAATCTGCTTCTGACTTGAAAAGGCAAAAAGTGATGTTACCACCCGGATTACCTGCAAGGCCAACAATGATTATGCCACCCAATGGGATTCCTGCTGTAAATCCAGGGATGGTGCCTTTTGCTTTCCCAATGATGCTTCCGCCTAGAGGCGTTAACAACACTGAAAGGAAATAGAATAGATCATGTGTATTCAGTAGTTTTTATAGAAATTTTTTGGAAACCAGTTTTATCACCTATACAAACTAATATTAGTATACATTTTTTATTATATTCCCGACCCTCACTTGCGTTTTCTTCCGCCAGCTCTACTGTATACTACTTTACCATTAGGCAATTCTTTTCTTTCTCCAGTGGTTTTCTTTTTCTTTTTAATCTCCAATGGTTGGTCATCATCATCTTTTGTTTCTACCACAACTGGTGCAGGAGGATGAATTTCCAAAGAGGGGATGGCTCTTGCCATAGTTAAGTTCCAGCAAGAAACGAATGATCTGTAAGGCAAACTATCTCTAAACGTGACGTTCTGAATATCTTTCGATTCAACCAAATGTAATCCTATATCTTTTCTGTTTTCATCTTGTTCAACTAGATAGATACTACCATCACCTTTAACAATGAACGCTTTGTCCATCAGAGGAGAAGTGACCTTTCTATCACTGAAATCAGACGGAGGATAACCGTTTGGCCAAGCGCTTTTTTTCAATTCTTCTTTCAAGATTTCGACTCTTTTCCTCTCTTGTTTTCTTTTCAATTTTAACAAGATATAATGTAGCACTGAAACAATTACGAATACAACCGCCAAGGTCAAAATTAAGCCTGGTCTAAATTTGGAGTAAAGGAAACTTTGACCATTCCATTTAGGAAATCCGTTTGACAAGTAAAAGTCATATCTTTGTTTTCTCTCAGATCTTAAGATTTCACCAATGACAGAAAGTCTCTGATATCTTTCATTGTTCAATTTCTCGAGTTTTTTGAATTTTCTTGGTGGAAACTTGTTCTTGTTTTTCTGGTAAAACTTGTCAGGGTGCAACTTAATGGACAATTTTTTATAAGCTCTTGTCACTTCATCATAGGTGGATTTTGATTTATTTGGTAATTTCAACCATTTATAAAAATCACAATCTTCCCCGAGGTCTTCCTTTAACTCATGATTTATTTTGAAAATTTCTTGATCTACGGGACTGAAAGATGCACATGAGATGAACTGAAACAACAAGGAGAATACAGCGAACAAAGTAATGGGTTTCATGACTAAGTACCACTTGCTTGAACAAACACGAACAAAAACTACACAAAACAGAAAAAAAAATGTTTTTTTTTAGTTTTATTTTTATTTTTTTTTCATTTTGAATTTTGAGTTTTGAATTTTTTTGATTGATTTTTAATTGAATTTGTGCAAACAATTCACTTGAGGAACAAGGAGCACGATTACATAATGTTGTCCTATAACACCAAATATAAGCTATTTTCACTTTATTACACCATCAGTTCATTGGCTTGGCTGGCCTTATTGGTAAGACTAGGGATATTGTTACCACTTGTTGGTAAGAAATTTTTGCCTGGCGGTATAGCTGACTATTTTTTGACGTTACAATCTGTATGTTTATGCTTGGATAATATGAGTTACTTGACTGGTAATGTCCAATTCAATTTCAAATTGCTTGCGTTCAAGACGGTAACGCGATTTTTCATCTCATACGGTGTAATCTTTTCATATCCAAAAGTGGCAAGAACAGAATACTTCAGCTTGTTGATCTTGATATGGGGGTTGGAAGAATTGATCAACTACATTTATCTTGGTTATAAGTTGAAGTCTCAAAACAGGTACAGGATACCACCGACTTTACAATTTGTTTACCTTAACAAGTTTTATGTGTTGTTACCTGCCAGATGCTTATGTGAGATGTGTTTAACTTTTCTTTCATTGAAATTTATCGAAGATGAGAGATATAAAAACTTTGTTAGACTCATTTTGGTGTTGTACTTACCAGCTAATTATTTACAATTTAAAGTTTTGAAACTGAGAGGTAAAGGGAGAAGACATGCATCATCTAGCCATATAAAAGAAGAATAAAAAATTCGTCAGCTTTTTATTATCAAACAAAAATCACGTATACCTGTAAACAACAATTGAACTTCTTCAGTTGTAATAAATCTATTCATCTCGCCTTGCTACCCATTACGTATAAACACCAACTGCACTGCTCATAAACACGGCCCCAAACCCGATACTAATACTGGCCACGGTACTCAATAACACTAATTGGAATAAACTCTTGATGGAGGAAGAACTTGGTTTGCCTGATGAAGGGCTGTTCATGACAATCAAAAGCACAGATAAAATTCCTACAAGTAAGGAAATGACAGCTAATATTGAATGTTGAGTTCTTGGTAATGATGACGAAGTCCATTCACTGGCATCAAATTTATTCTGGAGTTGAATCAGTGTTAGTACTAGCTCAGCGCACTACTGGGAAAATGTGATGAGTTCAATGACTCTCTACAAATGACTACTCACCAAAAGTTCCATGTATTGACTCATGATATTCTGTGAATGATTACTGATATTATCAATATGAAAACTCCAATCGTGTCAAATTCAAAAGCGAAAAAAAAATTAAATAATGGAAAAGTGAAAAGTCAAACAAACAAGAACAGAAAGAAGAGGTTGGCGGTAATACCATCACAAATCTCATATACGTATAGCCAAAGACCGATGCTCCACATACGATCAATAAATACAAGACTCTTATGGAGGACGCTGAATTTAAAACCCAGATTTGCTAGATTCAACTCCGTCACGAGCAAAAGTACACGGTCCCAGGATCAGGATGAGTTGATAGATGATGACGAGGAGGATGTCGTTGCCCCTGATTTGGAAAATCTACCAAACCGTTGGCTCAAGTTGAAACAAGATGACCAGTATGAGATTCTTGACTACCTAAAAGATCAGCAGGAATTGAACTGGAGATCAGATTTAACTCCAGAGGAGAAGAGACTGGCATATTATTTGGCATATGGTGAATGGGGTCCAAGAGATAAGACTCCACTCAGCATGCCAGAGTTTATTTTTAGATTGATGAGTACCAGTTTGTTGTTTATGGTGTCCGGATTTAGTTTGATAAATTATTTCAACGATAAAGATAAATTGAAGAGTTTAGAAGAGTCAAATGCTTGAACCATTTGCTTGCAATTCGTCGGCGAGAGTAATGTACATAGTTTTAACGTATATAATAATTCCAATCAAATGTCGAATAGCATGTATTATACTTGAATCTTTTGTATCACATGTTCCGGAAATGAATCTGAAATTTTTCAACAAAAAAAAAAAAATCAAAAAAAAAAGGTGAAATGAGCAAAAGTTAGAAAAAACACAGGTGTTTGATAACAGAAGTGTTGATTGATCATCGTTTCAAGAGTATCAAAATTTCAATTGAGGAGGCCCGAGTCCGGAGTAATACCATTTGAACTTCCAATCATAGAATGGCATCTAAGAGAACAAGAAGTGCTGTAAAGGAAGAGGACGAAGCTGCAGACAAATTGGCACAGTCTGGGAAGGATCAGGTTATTTTAACTAGAGCCAAATCAATTGACCCGTCTAATCCAAAAGGTTTGCTCAGGAATGGTTCATTCACATCTTTGTTTAGGAAAAGAACAAGGAATGATGTTGAAGATGAAGGAAATTCAACCGATAACAATAGAAACGAGGCAGACAGTGATATTGAACCATCAGTTAAAAAGGCTAAAGTATTGACAAAGGAGGAGGAAGAATTCAATGAGAGAGAGAAGAAATTGGATGAAGAGTTACCAGAAGAATACAGGAAATATAGACCGAAAGGGTTTCGGTTCAACTTGCCTCCGAAAGACCGCCCAATCCGAATCTACGCAGATGGTGTGTTTGATTTATTCCATTTGGGCCATATGAGACAACTAGAACAATGTAAGAAAGCATTTCCTAATGTAACACTAGTATGCGGGATTCCAAGTGATGTAGAGACACACAAGAGGAAAGGTCTAACGGTCTTGACTGATGAACAAAGATATGAAACTTTGAAGCATTGCAGATGGGTGGATGAGGTAATACCAAATGCTCCATGGATAGTTGATTTGGATTTTTTGAAAAAACACAAGATAGACTATGCAGCACATGATGACTTACCTTACGTATCTGAAGAGTCCGATGATATATACAAGCCAATGAAGGAGGCTGGAATGTTCCTTGCTACACAGAGAACCGAGGGGATATCGACATCTGATATCATTACTAAAATAATCAGGGATTATGATAAGTATTTGATGAGAAATTTTGCAAGAGGAGCAACAAGAAAAGAATTGAATGTTAGTTGGTTGAAAAAAAATGAATTGGACTTGAAAAAGCAAGTCAACGATTTTAGGGGTTATTTCAAGAAGGCAAATGAAAATGTGAACAATGCTTCAAAAGATTTGTATTTTGAAGTGAGAGAATACCTTAGGGGAAAGAACAAGAGACATCACAATAGATTATCTTCTTCACAACTGTCAGATAGTTCTTCATTTGAGAGGGGAAGATCTCCTGCCTCAGATTTTGCTTCCAAGTATAATGGAAATAAAAATTTAGGCATCACTCATCACAATAAGTCATTTATAGATAATTTCAAAGAGTGGATGAAAAAAGGTGGAGATTTGGAGTTGGAAACCAACTCGAGTTATGATGACGATGAGACGTCAAATAGTGATAAAGATACAAATCAGTCCAACAATAATGATATCAATTATTCAGACGACGAAACTTTAGGGGGCGACAAAGGTTCTGGCGAAAAGGATGCTAAAGCTGCTAGTGATTCAGAGAGTGATGAAAACTCTGAAAGTGACTAAAATTATCTCTTTTTGCTCTGATGTGATAAAATGTTTACTATATAAGGTATTTCCGGTTATGTATATCTCTTTACAATGCAGTAAATCATATATGTTCTAGACGTGAAAGAGATGCGCTGATAGTTTTTTTTTTTTTTTTTTTTTTTTCCGCTTCAAAAGTTTTTCTCATTTAAAATTCCTGATTCCAAATGTTATCTAAGAAGTGATAAGAGTGTCTGAGATGAGCTTCAATATTTCAAGCCTAAAGTACATAGAGCCAGCCATTCTCAAGGAGTGGCTTGACACTTCCATATCTCCAACGGGAAATGGTAAATTCGTCGTTGTAGACGTCAGAGATTCTGATTATGCAGGAGTAAGTTTCGGACAAGTTTAAATTCAGGAACACGAGCGGTACTAACAGGAAATGCGTCAGGGACATATAATCAACGGTCTTCATTACCCTTTTGTCAACTTTGACTCCAGTGTATCCGATTTGATCAGAGTGGTGAAGGAAGGTAATTATAACGATGTCGTCTTTCATTGTGCTTTATCGCAACAGCGCGGACCGTCACTGGCTATGAGATTTATGAGAGAATTGGAAGGTGCAGGGTTCAACCCTGATACATTCAAAGTGTGGATACTAAGAGGTGGATTTACAAAGTGGCAAGATGTTTATGGCGAGGATGCTTCAGTCACTGAAAATTATGCTAAAGATATATGGCAGTACCACTGATCGTGTTTCAAAGTCCTTCAGAAGTTGTATTTTTATTCGGTGTAGTCATAGGATAGTTATCAAGTTGAATCAAACACACCACCCATACCCATTAATATCAAAGTTTCAACTACAGTTACAATTAATCACTTTTAATCATTTGAAAGTTCATTATAATTACCTTTTTTGCTTTTTATTTGTCGTTAATTTCTTAGTTGCATCTTTTAATCTTTTACCAACCATCAATTCCTTTCTCGTTTGTACAAATTCTCTCGGAAAAAACTCACTTATGGTTGTTTGCTGTTTTTTGTTTATATCCCTTATGACTGGTACCAACACTTCATCAACTTTTTGCTGACTCCAGCCTATATTATACATCAAAAACGTCCTCAATCTATCCAAATCTGGTGCTCCCCACTTGAATTCTGTCTTATCGCTGTCAACTTCTGGTTTCATATATGCATCAAAAACTAATGGATCTGGAAATCCCATATCCAAAAATAACTTTTTCTGGAAACTTTTCCTCAACTTCTTCTTTATACTTGATTCTGTTGGATCAATCTTCGCACCTTTTTGATAATCTATCCACCAATTTCTGAAATTTATCAAAGGAGATTCATCCTCACCACCTTGAAAATCAGCCAAGATTTCCATCGCTGTTACTTTACCAATCCCTTTCAACCCATCAGTATAGTCACTGCCCAAGAGCATTGCTAATTCAATCATTCGAGGTCTATTCAACCCAAAATCCCTTTCTATGTCTTCCATTATATAACATTCCACATAGTTTTTTTCACTAAACATATTCTTGTATACCATATTACCCCCAAACAAAAAACAATCACTATCATCAGTGATGATACCATCTACCAAACCAAGCTCATATAACTCGGCACATTGGGCTTCTGCTTCCATCGGGGCTGTGATGAATGGGATACCAAATCTTGATAACAACTCTTGAACGTCTTGTATCATTCCCTGAGTAACCTCATCTGCATCCCTTCTGTCTTTTCTTCTTTGGTCATTCAACTCTTTTTCGTCATTCAATGACCAGCTAGGAGGAGCCTTGGTATTATTCAGTGTTGAAGCAAAACGCTCATGCTCATATTCTTCCAATTGAAGCTGTTCTATAAGGTCTTCCTCTTCACTTTCCGAAAAATCATACTCCATTGCAGGCAGAACTGGCAGAGCAGAAGCTTCCACCTTTTCGTGGCCCAATATACTCTTGACACTATCCAGAGGAGGAGAAGTAGTTGGTTTTTTAGGCTTGTCAGGGTTTTCGATAATTTCAAAATCTGAGCTGTTATCATCCCCACTAGTATGCTCTTCTTCTTCTTCTGCTGCCTCCTCAATGAGATCTCTTGCCTGCTCCAGAGAAATCAAACCAATTTTTTCGTCATTTGTTTTGGAGTTGTTTTTGTTGTATATGGAGTAATCAGTGATATATGGATTGCTTTTACCAAAACCCACTTGGGATTTTCCAAACCATTCAGGAGCAGGCAGGGTCTTCTTCTTCAGCTCTTCACCAGATGAGCTTGCTGTTTCCTCTTTTGATTCATCGGACATCTTCTCAAGATCTCTTGGTACTTGAGATGAGTATTTCGGAACCTCTTTCATTATATCTTGTTGCAGTTTATTTGGTTTCTGAGATCCAGAGAGCATCGAGTTTTTAAACGAGAAGCTAGGAGCTGATTGGGAAGAAGAACTCTCCAGGATCAGGTTCAGCTTATTGATCAAGGGGAGTTTTTTGACAATAGGTGCCTCTCTCAAAGGTGACATGGTATGATTTTGATTTTCACTGGGTATCTTGCTTTGCTCGGTCTTCAGGCCGCTCTCAGAGTCAGAAGTCAGCGACATGGAATGGAACAGAATCAGTCTCTTCAACTCTTTATCGATATCTGATGTAGACTCATAAGAATCGGATTGCTTATATGTTTCTCTCATCCTCTTTTCAGTTTCAAAAAACAACAGATCGATATTTATAACACTATCATTGTCGTTTTGGGCCCGGTGCTTTGAAGATGAAGCATCCAAAGCTACATCTTCAAATTCCAAGTCATCATCATCATCATCATCAGATTCTTTCGATCGCCTGTTTTCAGCTACAGGGTTCTCTTCAACAACATTTCCTATTTCATCCAAAATGATGGGCTTGTTAGCAGCGTTCCCTTCAAGACCTAAGGAGAGAGTGTATCCGTCATCGTTTTTCATTAGCTGATATTCCCTCCCTTTCTCACCCGCAATTCTTCTAGTTGTCAAAATGTCTACATTATCCATTCCATTTATATTCATCAACCTCTGAGTTAAGTAATTTCTCTTCTGTACCATTGAAATTTGAAACTTGCTGAAATCCATTCTGTTGGGAAACAACGTTTCCAATTGTTCTTTGGTGTAACCCATTCTCAATCTGGACCTTAGTCTCAAATGCGAAAGAACCATATACTGAGTTGCCAATGGAAGCTCTTGGAAAGTCTCCGATGTAGGATCGATGTTCTCCAAATCAATACCTTCCAATTCATGCTCCAAACCTTCTGTGAGTCGTTTGAACTCAAAATCAGTTATCATTCTCTGATCATCATCATTTGTTTGCAACACACCGACCTCTGGGAGGTGATAATCGTCGTCTTTCCGAAACACTTTTTCCTTTTTGGGCGTTATCAGCTTCTTATCAGAATGCACATTAGTTCCTGCAGTGTTCAAATAATCGTTATCTTCAAAATAGTTTTCAAACTCAAGGTCTCCCATCACCTTCTCGGCCTTTGGAGAGTCAGTCTTAGACTTCCTTGGAGAAGCGTCTCTTTTGTATTCATCGTTTGCCTTCTTCTGAAGCTGCATAGCAAGTAATTTTTGTGCCGTCCGCTGCAATGTTTCCAGCTTATCTCTTCTTCTTTCCTTTCTTCTTAATATAGTCTTCCTTTTCAACGCAGGCGCCCCACCATCGAACACAAATACAGGCTGGATTCCAAAGTAAAGCAATTTACATATCCTTCTGAAAAACCCGACTATATGTGAATTTCGTAAAGATTTGCCTTCCTTATCTCTAACTGCTTTTAGAAACTGGTATATCCAAATGGAGGCATCAACAGCCAATTTTTTCCTACTCAAAGCCTCTAACCTCACAGTTCTTGCAGATGGCCCCAAAATTTCCCAAAGTGAATGAACACCCATTTTGAAAAAAGTATACGTCGATAAATTGTGGAGTTGTCAGCCAATTTCTAAACAAATTTCAATTTTTTTTTTCTTCGCTTTCGATTTGGCCTTTTTGTTTGCCCCGTAGATTTGCCTCATCTGCCCCAAGTGTTTTGATTTTGGGTTTTGTGGAGTTTGACACAAACTCAAAGAGTTCAAACTTGAAGACATATGAAAATCTTGTTGTTGAACTTATATGTCTCTCAGTCAAGAGATACAAACCTGTTTCAATTGTTTTTGAACAATGGATGAGGGCAGCTTTTATCAAGGGTATTACAACTCTCAGACGCCACAGGTACGTACACCATACTACTTAGATAGTCTGAGGTGATACTAACGAAATACCAAATTGAGGTACAGTTGAACAACTCTGTTGAATTTCAAGAGTTTTTCTCAAAGTTTTTATCTCCTGATTTAAAAGAGCACAATGAAGGGAAAGTTGCCGACGAGAAAAAGCCGCCGCCCATTGAAGTTGTCCCACTGCACAATTGTTGTACGAGAACTCAACAACCCAAACCACAACACAAAAAGCTGTGTATCAAGTTAGTCCCTAAAACTGCCCCGCTTAGTGAAAAAGTGTTTGCCAATGAACTTGTTGATCAAGAGTCGGATAAAGGAAACCAATTTGATCAAATCGAACAGCTATTTAGTAACCCTTTTCAGTGGACAGGACAGACGAGTCCATTTTATAATCTCGTCGGGAAATATCCTTCTGCTGCTCTTGACTCAAAACTGTCCGCGTTCTATTGGGGAGACCATAAAAACAATCCAATACAACAAGGCCTTCCTCCTATGAAGGCCTTTCCATCTGATTTTAACCCAAGAGAGGCTAAGAATATGGGACATGCCGAGAAGGTTAGAGATTGGTTGAAAAGAGTTCCAATATATTTAATGGATGACTATACTTGGTTTAATGACTGTTATCCTGCAGGTGTTGAGTCTTCTGAAGAATCCTCCGACGGAGTGTATTTTTCATTGGATGAGGAAGATCTTCATGAACTGCAAGCAAGAAAAGTAACCAGATTCGTTACAAAAGTTTACAAACTACAAGAAGAAAAACTTTTGAGGGAAGAGAGATTACCAACTGCAAACACATTACTCTATTCCGGTTATTCTGATGATGATTTCTATATTGAATAGAGCAAGTAAGGGTGTACGGCGTCTTAGGTATCTTCAACAGAAGCGTTGATTAGATTGGCACATTGATCAAAAGCCAACCGCTGAAGGTAAAAGACTATTTCTTCACTTTTTTTAAAATTTTTTTTCTTACTACAATTTAAAATAAAAATCACCAAGTATAAGATGGCTTCCACTTTGCAAAACTCCACTGTACTCTTCTCGAGACTTCTATCATTGAAGGAAAGTTCGCCTTTTTTGCTTTGTATTGATAGCTTATCACAGTCTTCATTCAATCTTCAGTTGGAGTTGATACATAAACTTCCAAAACAAACAAAGGTGATATATTTATCGTTCGAAACATTGGAAAAGCCAGAATATGCCACACAGTTCATTGAATGTTTAGGTATGGAACCATCCAGCATTGCCAGTATTGTCAGGGAACAAAGTTCGAGTGCCACCCCGCTGGAAAAGAGGTTGATATTGGTAGACTCCTTGAACTATATTGAGGCTACTCAACTATCAAGTTTCATATCGTCATTATTTTCACCTTCCACCACAATATTTGCCACATATCATTCCAGTATTCCAGCTCATGTAAGGCCCGACAATCCAAACTATCCACATGCACTACAGTTGCTACAGTTCATAGCTTCAACAATGTTCGAAGTATATCCAATATTGATAGGAGACAACGACGAAGAATATCTCGATGATTCAATACTGAGACTCAACTTCCCAATCAATCAATGTCATAATAAGACTTTCAAGTTGGTGTTAAATAATAGAAGGAAGTCAGGTAGGTCTTTGATATACCACTTGAAAGTAAACGCTGCTTTGCACTCATGTGAGATTTACAAAGAAGAAAACTCGAATAAAGACGAACTTGCCATAACTACAGAGGAAGAAATGATGAAAAACTTGACAACTTTCAACTTGTCTACATCTTCAAAACAAAAGTTGGCCAGAGAACAAGTAGAATTACCATTCTTGGAAGCACAGTCATTTGGGTCTGGTGGTGCGATCGTTTATGAGTTCGAGAAGGATGACGATTACGATGAGGATGATCCATACGAAGATCCATTTTAAATATATTGTACATTGAATTACTTACAAGCTTCAGGTTTATTTACATACAGTGTTATGAATCATCTTCACTAATAATAGTAGTATCCACATCTGGGTGATTGACTGGTTCTCTAGTATTCTTCTTTCGAGGCCACATACTAGGTAGCCTGATTAATTGAAATCTTGGTTCAATACATCTTTCGACGAACCAGTCCTTGAGCTTTGATTCGATCAAATTGCTGATCTTTGGAATGTCTTGTAGCTTTGATCTTGCCCCGATCAATGATTTGATCTCAAACTCTAAACGATAATCTGGCGAGAACGAAAACATCAAAGCAGTACCTTCTGAAAGTTCGTCATTGCTTTCAGTGTCTGTTTCCTTGTCTAAAGCCGCCTTTGTCTTATCTTGTAAAAGGTCTTCTGAAGTGGATATCAATGAAACTGTCAAACATCCGGAGAATCTCACAATTGAGACATTCAACGCAATAGGCAATGCAGCCATAAATGGCCTTGGATGATTTAACAAAAGTCTTGTCTCTGTTCCAATAGTTAAAGTATCGGATAAATCCACATCAATCTTTGCTTCTAGCCTTCCTCCATTTTCAGGGGAATGTTGAATACGACAATTGCTGAATATCGGAAAATCATTCCCGATGTCAATTTCTGTTATTTTTATACTATCCAAATAATCAGGCAACAGCAGAGTTGATAGCGATTCGGTTAATGAGTGGTATATATTATCATTATTCAATGCCTCCTCTCTAAACTGAGATATTGCTTGTGCTATCAATACGTTGAACCAGTCTAATGACTCAGGCTGGTGAGTTTCCACATTATAGTATGTCTTCTCCAATATTGTACTTGTCAAAGAGCTCAACTCGGGGTTTTCAGTATCATTTGCTGATTGTGAATTGACAAATGTTTTTGTTTTGGATTTTTTATTGATCATGGGAGGAGTATTGTTATTCGTTTGACTAGATGGAGTATCGCTGAAAATGAAAAACTTGATGAATAGGACTAAGAAAAGTATCACACTGATTTGCCCTACTAAAAGTCCTTGTGTAAAGCTTCCAATATTTGAATACGACTGAGAAGCTGGAGAATGTAATTGAGGTAACAAGTTTCGTAAGTATTGTGCCTGTAACTCTTTCAATTGCTCTGAGCTTAGCTCAAACTTTGGTGACGCATTCTGTTCCGGTGTTAGTGTCTCGGAAGACATTGTCTCCCCAGTAATCGAAAGTGAATCCAGACTCATAACAGCATCCATTCAACAACCTTAATCATCTCAAATGTTTTGATTTTTAAAAGTATTTTTTATTTTTTTCTCAAAGAATTATTTCAATCAAAGAAAGACTATACAAGGTATAGCAAACAACGAGAGCCATAACAACCCACAAAAGCTAGTCCTATCCCGCCCTAGATTACTACTCCCGTTCACCTCTGGGTGAGATTCGCCCTCTCCAACGGACTCCTGGAACATTTTTGTAGCTATATTATTCTTTTGTCCTGATAATGATTCATGATCTGAAGCCTTCTCTGCAGCATCATCGCTTGCAACCTCTGAGCCTATGTCATATGTATCTGTGGTATCTTCTGGCAAAAATCTTCTGTCCACTTGCGGAATTTGCTCACCATTAGCGAGCGAAGAAAACTCCAGCTGTGCTAAGTTCTTTCTACCATTTATGCTTCCTCCAATTGATTGGATTGAAGTCCATGATCCGCTTTTATCACCATACCGATACATTTCACCTGATGAATAATCTGCAACAATCAATTTAGAAATGACCATGTCGAATGGAGTTCCTTTGTAATCTGTGACACCACCTGCCCATGAAATTGTACCCGGGCTGTTTTGTTTATCTCCTCCACTCCACATTCCGGCGAAAACTTTCATAGGCGTTTGTGGAAATCCTTCTTTAGAAGTGTTTAACAACGATCTGACAGGAACCGAGTCAACAAACCAAGTCAATCTTTCATCTGTCCAATCTATCATGTACGTATGCACCTCATATTGAGGAGATCTTACCGGATGATAACCGCCACGATCATACGTGGTAACGTTTCCTTTTCTGAAATAGTTCGATTGTACTTCATACGGATCTCCACCAAACCACTCAAAATCTATTTCATCTAAGGCATCTGATTGCAAATAAAATGATGAGACAATACCAGTACCCGGAGCCGCCTTCAAAGTGATTTCTGCTCTTCCAAACATTATATAAAAGTTTGAGTTTACCCCTGGGTTCTGGTGCCTCCCGTCGATTGAAAGAACTAAGCCATCATCAGTGAATGAAACCTTTTCTGGTGTTGAGTAAATCATAAAGTCTTCCGTTTCTTCTCTAAAACCCTCGTATAAAGACAGACCAAGTGCATTGTTGGAAGGACATTCTTTTTTTGACTTAACGGGATTACAAGATTCATCATCAACTCCCGCGCTTGAAAAACCTGTAGCACAAAGTAAGAAAACGAGGAGGTGAGTTACTGGAAGCATTCTTGAAGATATAGTACAAAAGATGGTAGAGGTATATTCGACTCCTTTTTGAAAATTATTTTCTCACCCATAAATTCAATTTTGTGTACAAACTAAAATGTCTGGCTTTTGCGGCGGCGCTTAAAAAAATAAAGTTAAATCGAGAGATAAACAAGATGTTTACATAATTAAGACAACCTTTATCAAATTATTGCTACAAACTGGCTAAACTTTCCACTCAGACTTTTGATTGGTTTTTGTAATGAAGTTTTGAAGATATCATCCCCTAGCACTTTATTATCGTTGCTCGACTAAAGCATCATAATTTAGAGGGAAAACTCCTCACGCAAAAAAATCAAAAATCATATTACTATGTTAAACTTGGTTATTCGAACAATACCGACTTAGCCTTCAGTCCAAGAAGAAATAAATAGCGAAGTCAAATTAATTGAAGGGTCACTCAAGTGGGCATTCAAGTTACCACTTTGAAACCACTAGCTTTCAACCTCCTTATTTCTAACATACTAATTTCTTCTGTATCACTAGGAACCCAAATTGAAAGATGTGGTAGACGTGGAGTGAAATCTACCGATGACACTTCTTCATTTCCATACTTTTCTTCCAGATCCGAAGTTTGGTAGTTGTCCAGAGTCATTGACTCTTCCGGGACTTCTGGTATGATTTTAAACAAAATTTTAAGCAAATACTCTAAAATTGAGGAAATTATGCTTCCACTTCCATTGTCACTAGTTCCGATCTCCTTCTGAAAATGCTTGATCTTGAGTTCAGAAATGAAAGGCATCGACTGGTTATAATATTTTCTCTTCAAGTTGGTGTTGGCCACAATTGTCCACAGAAAAGTCAATACCATAAACGCAGCTAGCCATAAACACCCTTGTGTCATGAAGAGACCTATCAAAGAAAGCTCCAAGCAGTAAATACCAGCATAAAGCTGTAACAATGCAGTTGGATATAACTGTCCATCCATCTCTTCTTCCTTTTTAGTGTGGTATACGTAGATCAAGTTGTACTTAAATCCCGATAATATCAAAAAGAAAGCCAAACTGCAAAAAAGTAAAATCAATGGAGTTATAACGGAATAAATTATGCCAATGCAGGCAAGTACTGTCAATGTAGGGTAAGTGGTGCCCCAAGCTACACTTCTATTCTGATTTATTTCATTTTCGACCTGCCTTGGAGTTGACCGAAAAAACTTTCTAATAATTAGGTGTCCAAATAAAGCTCTTGGTTGCATAAGGGTGTTTCCAAAGTATATTAAACCTCTAATCAGAAAGAAGGAATGAAAAAAATTTGATGCTTTGGGTAAGTCCACTGCCAATAATGCTGGAATGGAAACTGGATTGTTAACGAGATTTTCAACTATCATAATGATACCAGAAGAAATTGTGACGACTAAGAAAGTGTGGAAAAAAAAGAACATGAAAAGCCATTTTTGCAAGTCCATTTGATATCTTAAACCAGTTGGTGACTTTTTATAAGTCGCAATAAAACTGAAAAGAGGGGGTACAGCTTCTGTTAAAGCACTTAAAGCTATCGTTGGTAATAATCCAGCACAAAACTCTTTAAAGCCAACAGGGACTGAGCTCAACCATTTTAGGTAAGGGATCAATGTTCCCAAATAAGGCAACTGAACAACCATTCCGATAACCGAAATAGGTATCACCCAAAGTACAGTAACGGCTACCGCGGCGGAAGTGGCAATCCAACTCTCAAAAGTAAGCTTTAATCCCCTTTGCAGGCTTAAATTTTCCCATAATATATTATGAGGGTTTGAGATGACTTCCTTATGATTCATCTTGCTACGCTCCTCCAATAAATTTATTTGTTTGACAATATGAGCACTTATTGGCTTCTCAAATTGAATGATCACTTTTCCAACAGAATTGGCGTTATCTTCTTTTATCCTACTTTTCAAGTTGGATAGATGGCGGTGGAGCTTTGTAGTCTCTTCTGAGTAAAAATCAATAGCATCTTTTTTGGTTGAGTAGAAAGGGAGCTCAAAAGTATAGTCCAATACTGTTATGCATTTGTTGAGCATTGGTCTATCAATCTTGTGTTGAATGAAAGTCAGTGGTATTGTAGATTCCCTCTTTTGTTTTCCCAGATTTTTCCGTAGTTTGGACAAATAATTGCACTCCAGACTTTCCAATTTATCTCTGACTCTCTCAAATTTCGTTCGGGAAATCTCTAGCTCTTTAAAGTTATACACAAACCACAATTTTTTTACTTTTCCTGGAAGGCACTGAAAAATATCTATCAAAACTTCACTGTTCTGAAGGGCTTTGGGGACGTTTTCAATCAAAACGGCACCAGTATCGACTCGTTTCAAGCTTTGTTGCCTCTTTATCAGAGAATAGTTCTGTAGTTCCTGCACTATGATGAAATGTAGTAGCCCTATGACAGCCAAAGCTGCAAAAAAATGAACGATATATCTCGATTTATTATCGGCGGATATGTTTGCCATAGTCAACTTGTCAAAACCCTGAACTGGACCACCAGCAGTCCCTCCAGTATAATTTGTTGGCAATAGAACGAGGTTACTTAAAACCGTGACTATTGAAAAAAACCTCATCAATACCAAGATATATCTCAAAACAAAGTAAATATCGAGTCCGAAGGGATAGTAATCTTGAAGGGATTTCTTAAAAATCACAGGCAGAACCCAAGCCAAAATTTCTGTTGGCAAAGGGTCGACTCTCTTTTCTTCTTTTGCATTGAAACAATTTGGCTGATATATATGCTTCAATCTGTTTCTGTAGAAGGAAAATGTTGCAACTTGAAGAGATCCACAAACAATAGCACATGCTAAAGAGACCAAAAATGTTTGAAAAGTAAAGCTCGAATTATGTGCTGACCCCGATTGAGCCGTGTACAAGAAATCCAGTAGCTTTGTGTGATTGAGAAATAGGAATTGGCGGTTTTCCATTGTTTGATTTGTTGACCTAGAGTTAAAGAAGATGATGTTTCTGCTTTAACAAAACAAAAAAATAATACAAAGTGAAAGCGGAAAAAAAAGAAAACCAGTATTGACATGGACAGGAATTGAACCTGCAACCCTTCGATGACACTGCAGAAAATCTTTCAACACTTGGAGTCGAAAGCTCTACCATTGAGCCACCACATCATCCGGTGATAAATCGAGTATATTTTGTGTACATACCATGCTCAACAAATTTCGTTTTTCCGGTCATATGGGTTTTCCTGGCCTTGGATTGTCCAGGGCGGTATATGAATATGATACAACCACCTATTAAAAATCCTAAACCACTAAAGAAAAAAATCTCCCACTTCTGTCCGGATTTCGACTCCGACAACATCCACTACAGAAAAATCCTAGCTGGTATTTACCAATGAAAACGGCGTTGAAAGGAGGGTTTTTTCCACGATGCTGGGGCGTAGTTGCTTTGCCATTGAGGCTTTCTTCTATAAAACGAAACGTTTTTTTCCCTTCTTTAATCTTGCTTAGACTCCGTTTATTATATAGTTTCGGGGCAATCTTTCATGATATACCCTTTTATAATAAACAAATTGTCTATCTGACTGTCGTGGTCTGATTATATATCGATAATACTTTTACTACTGGGATACCGGTGATCATCTTAATGGTATATTCACATTGGGAACTGTCAATCAGCCCATAGGAATTCTTATATTACCGATAAAACATTTAGGAATATTCAATAGGAAATAGTTTTTGATTGAAATTGTTATTAACTACGAAGTTGAGTTAATTTTCTGTTCTTTTCTATGTGACTGGCAAGAAATCACTCAAGTGATCATTTAGATTTGCCACTCAACCATGAATTGGTGGCCAGAGTTTTATTATGTAGAGTTTTCAGATATATAAAGGGAATTTTCATCCCTCATTCATATAGTTTATTTGAACAAGGATTAATTATATCAATATTTGTTAAATGCGTTTAAGGAAATATCCCCTCATACAATTTATGTAACTTAGCGGGTTATAGCAAAGTTTAATAAAGTTTGTCATATCAGATCATATTTGGGAAATGTTTTATTTCTCAATTCAAATCCGGTATAGGAGGTTAATTTGAATGCATGAGCTACCCCGTAGACACTTTCATTTATGAGTTCATTAAGGTGTAATAAGAATTCAAAGCGCTTGAGCTGCTTTCATGTTCGAAAACCTTCAGAGTATATCATGCCATCATTTGTTTAATAATATATATTTTTGTCAAAAATATATTCTCATATAATAAACATATATGATATGATATGATTCCACCGCAAGTTAACCACTTCGAAGTAACCACAACAATTTACAGTATTTGGCGCTTATAAAATTAGGCATTGAGAACCAGGAGAAAGCTGAGGCCAGAGTGAGGCCAGAGTGAGGCCATTTTGTTACTTGGGTTACATTCTTCAGCTCGCGTTCCTTTTTCTTCAAAGAAGGACAGAAACTTATAGCATATTCATATATATGACTATTGCTATTCTGAAGTGACTAGATTATTGCCACGTTGATCTAAAAGTGCCTCAAGTATTGTTCATCCTCCTGCCGTAACTTATACGTATTGGGCAGGCACTAAATATAGCTATCTGTAGTGGAGGGCGCTTGTCAAATATTGCATACTTTGAGTTGAGTGGAAAACATCTTTCTCGGCGGAAAACAAGCACCACAACAAGTACCCACAGAGGCCTTTAGCAATTTAAGATATGAAAAGAAGAACAGGGCATGCCGATGAAGTAGATGCTTCAAAGAGAGTAACATGTTTATCAGTTTTTAATTTATGGAGAGTGTTAAAAAGCTGAAGAAAAACAGAAAAACCAAAAAAAAAAAATTTTCGTCACTTTCCATCATCACCAAGTGCTTTAAAATTAAACTTCGACTATAATAACTCGATTACGGTGGTCATTGAATAGATCTGGATAACATTTTGCAACTGAAGGTTTTGTTTCGATAAATCATATATATTATACAAGTTTTGGATCAATTCATAGAATCTATTGGAGATAAGGACCATGTCAAAGTTCTTTAATAGTGCCAACGTACATGAAGATAGCTTAGTTCTGCGGAACAGCTTGATCTACTCTTGGACGATATGGTATCATTCAAAATTGAAGAAGCAGGTAAGCCAGAGGTTAGTTGAAGAAGGTGTTTTGAAACCAGATGAGGACCACGTCAGCTCATCCAAGCCTCATGCTCTTGATCGATACTTATTGACGACTAAGCAGATATCGTTTCCAAAATCAACTCTGGGAAATGAAGTGACTAGTGATATTGAAACATTAGAACAATTGTGGATATCATTGTATAATTTAAAACCGGCTATTGACCTAACAATAGGGGCCGAGGTTTTGGTCTTCAAAACCGGAATTAAGCCAATATGGGAAGATCCTCTCAACGCCAAGGGTGGTAGATGGATTTTCAGGTTCCCACGTCGGTACAATAGTTCAGGAACTAATAGTCGCCTAGACGCTAAAATGCACAAACTGAGGGTGGCATTGATTTGGGAAAGACTTGTACTAAAGACCTGTGGAGCGTCATTATTCACAGCTGATAACCCTTTTGGAGCCCTCTTATATGACGACATCAGTGGGTTGGCTTTAAGCTCTAGGAAGGATGAGTTTATAATAGGTGTATGGAATTGCAACTTATTTATGGACAAATATAGAAGACAAGAAAGAGAGAAGTCAGGGAAGGATAAAGTTGGCAAAGATTCAGACAATTCAGAAAAGGCTGATGGTAGACTGGACGATGATATACTTTATGACATAGATGAGATGGGCTCGCTGGATAGTCTGGAGAAGAGGAACCAGAAGTTCAATCCATCTACTGGTAGATCTTTGATATGTGGTGCTATATTGAAAATAATGAGGGAATGTGACGCCATAATTTCTGGTGCAGATATTTCAGTTGAAGTCGATAATGAGTCAGGAAAGAGAATTGATGGTGTTACATTTGAGTACAATTTACATAATAGTAGCTCGAACTCTTCAAGTTCTAGTTCACATTCTCATTCGCATGGCCACTCTCATTTCAATGGAGCTCAACATCACAGCGGCTATCAAGGTCACCACACAAACAACAGAAGTCACAACAGGAGACATAATACCACGAATAATTTACAGAGACAGAAAGAGAATAAAGAGCCAAAAGAGGAAGCTGCAAAAGTTGAAGCTGAACTGAATACCACCACCAACACTGACGGTGAAGAAACAGGATCCAGTAAGTTTTTTTTTGCAAATTTGGGACGCAGGAGAAGAGGGATTGAAAATGGTGTCGAAGGTGGGGAGCCGAGTGGATTGCTCTTTGGAGCTAGAAGGAGGCAAATGCAACTGCAAATCCAGGGGGAGACAGAGTTATCATAATCCAGATCCTATTGTATTTTATGTAAAACTAATTTTTTTTGTCGCAGCTCTCACTACTAATTCTTGTATGGAGGAAAATTGGAAAAAGGTGCCGCCGTTCACCAAAAAGGTCTTCTCTGCTCGATTTCGATTTTTTTTTACTGTAAGCAAGCACTTGTTGAATGTATCACGGTGTTAGACCATTTCTGAGAAGTCTATTATTCAAAAGGGCAACTTCAAGTTATTTCAATAGAGTATATTATTCCTCATCAAATAAAACAATGTCAATAGAATCAACCTTGTCACCATTGTTCAAGCAGATTGATGCTTTGAAACCAAAGTTCATTGAAAGGTTGACAAAAGCCGTATCAATCGCTTCAGTCTCTGGAGATGAATCATTGAGACCAAAAGTTTTCGAAATGGGTCACTTTCTTGAAAGTGAGTTAAAGGCTTTGGGTGCATACGATATTCAGTTGAGAGATTTGGGTGTTCAACCACCTCCAGTCAGCGACCCTGAATTGAAATTGCCTCCAATTGTGCTTGCCAGATTTGGTAATGACCCGGCTAAGAAATCAGTATTAGTATACGGTCATTACGACGTCCAACCGGCCTTGGTTGAAGATGGCTGGAATACTGATCCATTTAAATTGGTTGAGATTGATGGTAAATTGTACGGAAGAGGTTCTACCGATGATAAAGGTCCTGTTATGGGTTGGTTAAATGCTATTGAAGCCCACAATACTTTAGGTTTGGAATTTCCAGTCAACTTGGTGATCTGCTTTGAAGGAATGGAGGAATCAGGCTCTATAGGTTTGGATGCTTTGGTTGAAGACGAAGCTAACAAATATTTCAAAGGAGTTGATGCCGTTTGTATTTCAGACAACTACTGGCTTGGAACTAAAAAACCTGTTTTAACTTATGGTTTAAGAGGTTGTAACTATTACCAAGTCAGTGTTCATGGACCTGCAGCTGATTTGCACTCAGGTGTATTTGGTGGTATAATCCACGAACCAATGACAGACTTGATTCAACTTATGTCAAAATTAGTCGATGGAAAGGGAAATGTCTTGATTCCTGGAGTCAATGAAATGGTCGCCCCTGTTACAGAGGCTGAAGATGAAATTTATAAGGCTATAGACTTCAGTGTTGAAGAATTGAATGAGGCAACTGGCTCAAATACTGCAATGCATCAAGATAAGAAGGACATTTTGATGCACAGATGGAGATTCCCATCATTGTCTTTACACGGTATCGAAGGAGCCTTCAGTGCTGCTGGTGCCAAAACTGTTATCCCAGCCAAGGTAATCGGTAAATTTTCCATTAGAACTGTGCCAGATATGGACAGTGACAAATTAAACAAGCTTGTCATTGATTTCTTAAACGCAGAATTTGCCAAGTTGGGATCACCAAATACAATCAATGCTGAATTAATACACGATGGGGCCTACTGGGTTTCTGATCCTTTCAATGATAATTTCACTGCCGCCAAGAAAGCAACTAAGTTGGTTTGGGGAGTCGATCCTGATTTAACAAGAGAAGGTGGATCCATTCCAATCACCATTACATTTGAGCAAGCATTGAAAACAAGTGTATTGTTATTGCCAATGGGTATGGGTGATGATGGTGCTCATTCTATCAACGAAAAATTGAACACAAAGAATTATATTGAAGGTGTTAAGACCTTGGCTTCCTATTTGCATTACTATGGTGAGAAATAAGTTTGTAATTGAAAGAATTTTGATTTGATAGTTTATAGCTCGTTTTAATCCGTCGGAGATCAAGTATAAAATAGAACAGTAGAAAAAGTAAAAAAACGTTTCCCAAAAAAATGTTGGACATTTCACATCAATATAACAATCTTCTTGCTACCGAAGCGTCTTTGAAGGGTGTCACAAGCAACTGATAAGATCAAAATGGCATTGCCTTTAAACGTGTTGACTAGTGAGCATATAGAAGAAAATATCTTGAATGAGAGAGAGAATGACATTTTGAAAAGACCCGATAGCCATTTGAATTTGACTTCTTCTGATTTTATACTTCCGGAAGTTCACTTGAAATATGGATTCGGACCTGTTAAACCAAAGACAGACGAGAAGGTGTTTTTCTTTGATATAGATAACTGCCTTTACAAAAGATCAACAAAAATCCACGATTTGATGCAAATTTATATTCACCGTTTTTTCAAAGAGCGTTTACACTTGACGGATGAGGAAGCTCACAAATTACACCATAAGTACTACAAGGAGTACGGATTAGCTATTGAAGGACTTGTAAGACATCACAGGATAGACGCCATAGAGTATAATAAGTTGGTAGATGACGCATTACCGTTGGATAAAATATTAAAACCAGATTTGGAGTTGAGACAAATGTTGATTGACATGAAGAGAAAAAACCACGTTAAGAGATTGTGGCTATTCACCAATGCGTATAAAAACCATGGAATGAGGGTGGTCAGATTGTTAGGGATCGGAGATTTGTTCGATGGAATGACTTTTTGTAACTATGAAGAATTTCCCTTGACTTGCAAACCAATGAAGAAACTGTTCGACAACGCCTTAAATGATGCCGGAGTTTCAGATCCACTGAATGCGTACTTCATAGATGATAGTGGATTGAACACCACTTCTGCTAAAGATTTTAACTGGGGCACGGTGATACAATTCGTGGAGAGAGAAGAAGATTTTAAAGAGTTGAGAGATAAGGATGCTCAAGGTAAAGGAATATTGTTGGTTAGAGACATTTTAGAATTGAGACAAATATGCCCCGAGTTGTTTTGATTTAAAGGTACACTTTCTTCTCCATTGACTTATAGAAGTGAAAATTTTTGATATTAAAATAGTTTATATAAAAATTGAAACATGCAGGCATTACCAACTTAACTATCAAATTAGTTCCAATATAGATTTTTTGAAAAGATCACAAAGATCAGCAAATTCTTTTTGTTTTTCAAAGACGCCGTCAAGGCAAGTGACACAATAATTGATACCACCCTTTTCTGTGGATATTATGTTCAAAACAAAGACACCGCCATTCATACCTATGCTTTGAGAGAACACCATATCTTCAACGACATATTTTGACCCACCTTGGGGATTTTTGAAAAGTCCAAGATTAGAAAACCTTGTACTCACCCCAGTGTTCTTCGAAAATTCATCGCAAGACAGCTTTTTCGTCTCTTCAATTGAGCGCTCATCATAAGCGCTTTTTTGATTGATATAAGCGTTCATCACAGCCTTAGGGTCTGAGGAAGTCTTGGAGATGGTCTCAAAAGATTTCTGACATAACCCCCAAAACAAAACATTATCCGTTTGTGATTTGGCAAGATCACTTACGCATATGTTGTTATGGATCCCTGCATACACTCTAGCACCGATCAGGGACATTTCTTGTAAATCTTGACGAATGTGTCTTCTCAAATTGACAGGAAGCATTGAGTCGATATAATATGATGAATTTTGATTTTTGATGGAATTGGAAATTACAAGAGATTGTAGGAAAAGAACTTCAACAATTGGGGTTAATGTCATTTTCTTGGAGCGAGCGACCTTGATAAGTCGGTCACTATCATCCTTTCCGATATTGAAAACCTTAAATAAAGTACCATAATCCAATGAAGGCTTGAGCCCAGGCCATTTGACGACAGGGACGCCATTAATGTCAACAGCGGGAACCTTGTTGTAGTTATGATCATTCACATAGTCCTTCAAAGCTGGCTTAACCACTTTACTCGTGAAGAATTTCTGATCGGGTAACACATCAAGAGTGAGTTCAAGTGGTAAAGGTAATTTGGCCATTTGTTTCATGTCTCGCTGGAAGTTGAACAAAATGGATTCACCATTCACTTCCAATGATTCTTCTTCCTCCGAAATTTCGTTGGCTAGCTTCAAGAAAATCTCATGAAAGTTAGATCCTGAGCCACCGTCAGTGTATGAGTGATCAAATATAACGGCCAACACGTTTCCATTGATGACCAAAACCTTGAACACAGGCTCATTAGAATCTAGCTTGAATTTGTGATCTTCAATTTCGTGAAGCAAAACGTCGATATCAAATACCTCTCTTTTTTCAAAACTGACAACATCTTTGAAAAGTATTTCGGGGACAGGATGTATTCCATTTGTTTTGGAAGAATAATTGGTTGATAAGATACTATGACTTAAAATCATCTTTCTCAAGGTTGAGAAAACGACGGCGGGAGACAACTCTATGTTGTACGTAGCTATCAAAGTGAAGTTATTATAAAACCCATTTAAAGTCCTCGCTGTCAATCGTTGCTCGAGAACACCCAAGGGTCTGCAGAACCCATTGGATCTCAGTTCCTCCATGCTGTATTTAGGGAATACTAAACATGCTTTAAAGTGGATCTCGTTTTTTTTCTTCTATGCGTAAAAACTCACTGAGTCTCGTCGGCCAAGCCGTGTGGCATCAATTATAAAAGATCATGAAAATTCATTCTTGAAATTGTATCGATCATATGAAAAGATCACATAATAGGTAAGCATGTTGTCCTTTCATAAGGTTTTTTTTCGAACTTAGCAAAGACTGCCACAAAAATGAAAAAAGATTAGATAGATCTACAGAAAATATCAAAAATAAATTTTAAACCTAACTTAATTCCTATTATACGCTTATAACTCTATACCAGCTAATTTCCAAAAGCATACATCTACAACTAGTAAGTTATCCCCCAAATCCCCAGAAACTTCAACGCTGTTCTTATATTAACATTCTAGTAGCCATCATGCCAGAATTTCCAAATAAATCACAATACCCAGAAACCGAAGCACAAGCTTACGTCGCAAGGTTATCTTCAAGGCCAGCTTTAGCTGCCTTGGTTGGTTTATTGGCTTCATTTCCTGTTGTTAAAATATTTGCATCAAATGGCGTTCCTTTGATGTTGTCGAGAGAGAAAGCAAGAATGCAGAGGGAGACAATTGCCAATGGCGCTGTCATCAATGATTTTTGAAATTGCCGCCTATGCTGTTTTGGAGTACCAGATTGATGGTCGTCGTGATGTTCACAATGGGATAACGGAGTTTTCATAAGATGGGAGATGTTTTCAAATAGTGGGATTTTGCTTTCAAATAATAGTTCTTGAGATTTTGGTTCCCCAGCCGCCATAAAGAATGTTATTAGTTCTTGTTGTTCTGAGCTACCATTGTAGCGAAATTGTAGGTCTTGGTCTGTGTTGAAATTTCTTCATCTAGTCCCACGTCAAAGTCTGAAAAGTCCTCTGATATATTTCCATCATCATCATCACTGGCATAAACATCAATCTTAGAGCGTTTATCATGAGTAGGTGTTTGCTCATCATGTAACAAGTTAAATAAACGCTTCACCTTTAAGCCTTGTAATGGTGTGATGGGACTAGGTGTTTCCACATTAGTTTGCCTCTTGAGAGTGCTCAAGTGGTTGATACGATCGCTGCTAACGGAGGCAAATGACTTGATATTGACACAGTCTTCGCTCACGGGAGTTCTATGTTGTTCTTGCTCTTTGAGCGGAGTGGTGAAGCCAGATTTTGCAGCATATCTTGGTGAAGATATTTTACTCATTCCTACTCGTCTGGGTTTGGGTAATATGGTCCTTGTAGACATCAAATTTTCTTTCTCTGGTGTATGTGTAGATATTCTTTTGTTAATGATTTTGCCAATTTTATCATTTGTCTTAGAGTTGAACAAATTCGAAATATCTCTCTCATAATCCCCAAGTTTCTCTTCTATAATGATCAATATGTCATCATCGATCTTGATCTCCTTTTCTTGCACGTCCAAAACCTTTGAGTTGTTCATAAAATGGGTTGATATCACGATGTTGTCTTCGTTGTATATGATAAGTTTTTTGTTGAACCTGAAGAATTTGCACCTACCATCGTGATAGATTTTCGACTTTTGAGTCAAGTTTGTGGAGTATAAAATCTGATATTCAGAAAACTGAGAGTGCTTCAATGGATTTGATGATGAAGCAGAAGACTGTAACATTTACGCTTTTTTTCACTGACTGAACTTCATAACCTGCAAACAAAAACTGAATATGAAAGTGACAGAAAACACGGACTGTACAAGGAGGATAAAGCGATAGTCTGGGCAGATGTTGCTTTGAAAGTTTCTTTGGTATCTACCAACACGTATCGCCACTTTGAAAACAAAGATGAATTGAGAACACAAGAGGAAAAAAAATTCGCGCATAAAAGATTTAGATCATCGTGTTTTCGTCACACTGGTTAGTGGATCTCAATTTGAACTGGCTTGTTTTACAATTAAGTAATCCTGGTGTCCTTGGTTTGATCCAATAAATCCAAAGACAATTTACTCATCAGTTGCCTTTAATTTTGGTAAACTTAGCCTATCGTCTGCTTTAAATCCACTGATCGCGAACGATTTGTGGTCTGCCATTTCTCTGATCCCTTCTTCATTTGATACAACTGTTGTTGGAAATCCGATATTTACCGTTGAAGCGTTGACTACGATAGTTGACTACACCCTGACAAGCTCTGGAGCTTTTCAGCTGATCCATTATGAAATAGGGTTTTTTTATTTCAACAGATGTACAGCGAACTTTTCAGTGAAGATGAACTTTGCGTTGCTTTTAGTTACTAGCGTACTTAGGGAGCTCCAGAATCAATTAAAACTAACACTAACTCAATTTTGGACGTTGATTTGGGTAGGAAATCTTGCTGAAATCACTTCCTACCTTTTAACTCAAGATCCATTACCTTTATACTAAGCTCCTTCTCCAACCTGAGAATTAAGTGACCCAAAATATTCATAATTTTCCCCAAAATTGGATTAGCAGTTAAATCATAGTTTATGAAATGTTCTGTTTTCATTTGTGTAATGAAGACAGACAAAACATGCGGAATCATTGTATGTTTTTGAATGACGTAGTCCGTGTTGGCGATAAGGTGACTTTTGGAATACAACGAATTGTTCAAACCATCCATCTTGCAGAATAAAGGAATATTTGATATCACCAATTTGTCAAGCAAGATGAACGTTGCCTTCATATCCCTAAAATATAAAATGTTTTCCCTGAACTTTCCGTTAGTCGGCTCTATATGTCTGGCTTTAACTATCTTGAAGTATTGACACAATTTAGCCAAAACGAGTTCATTTCGACATTCAATAGATTTCTCACATAAGTCATAAGTTAGCACCTTTTTTTCTTCACCAACGTTCAACAAAGACTTTCCGTTGTTCAAATCCTTCACTATTGTAGCAAGAGACATCCACATGACAACCTGCTTTGCTATGTTGGATATGCTCGCTTGAATCAAGCAACACAAGGCTTTACTTAAAATTGATTTGGAACTCGTCAAGTCATTCATCAACTGCACAGTTTTTTGACACAATGTTTTGAAATTTTTGGCATTAGACTGAATGGAGGAAAGTGCTTTCATGTAGACATGTATCATATTTTCCAAAGTCAGCGAAGCCACAACTTTTGCTCTTGAAGAATGAAAGTTACCTGTATGAGGGCTGCTATGTATTCTTGAATCAATTAATGCTAATAGCACAACTTTTAGTAGTACAAAGTAGCAGCGCTCAAATTTATCGAGTTCTATGAGTTTTTTTGCAGCGGATGATGTGGGGTCGTTCGTTGTTTGTAAAAGCAGTGCACACTTATCATTGATAAAAATGGACACTCCAGCGGATAACTTACGAATAGACAATTCGATAGACGGAAGATTCTCAAAGTTATGAAGGGATCGAAGGTCTTTCAAGTCAGTCCTAGATGAGTTGTTGATGAGGTTGATATCAGCACCAATATTTTTGAGGAATACTTGCAACTCTGTCAGTTGAAAATCGTCCGAATGGAAATTTGGTTCAAAGGTTGAAAATACGGGAGAACTCCTTCGACTCAAGCTATCTATAGTTGCCACTGCCTTAAGGTCATCATATGAACTAACAGAAAGAAGGTCATGAGAACTTACTTTGGAGCTGAATACCAGGGATTGTCTTTTTACCAACTCCAAATCGGTTGCAGTATAGGACTCAAGCGCGTTCATTGGTGATAAAACTTTTCTTTTCTTTAAACAAATAGTATGCGATGGCATACAGCTGAAAAGACAAATATCCTTAATATTGCTTGCCTCATCCTCATAGTGGTTCACAACGTAGTCCATATATCTTTTATTCTCTAATGCACCAGGTCCTAATTGTTGTCGCACCATTTTATTCAATTTGTTTTTGGCATTGGTTTCAGCAGTTGTTTGAGCCAGATCAGTTTTGACGGTCTCACTCAAGACTTTGGTTCTTTCATTAGTCTTCAAGTCCTTGTCAAGCCCAGCAGGAATTTTTGGCTTATCAATTTTCAAAGAGAATCCAAGATCAAACTCAGACTTAAAATCCAAACTCAAATCCAATGGAATGGAATCTTGCTCAATTTTCAGCCTGGTCCTCGGCCTAACCCTTGGCATCATACTTTTCAAAAAAGCATCTTCTTCAGCGCTCAAGAAGACATCAGAGTCGCTATCATCACTGGCCGCTTCCATAACATTAGTATATTCATTGACTCCTTTGAAGGAAAGAAAAAGTTGAAAATAAGTGTGCTTCTTTTGATTTTTTTCTGATAATTCACGCACGATGACGAAGAGCTTTTCAATATTTGTTGACTGTATAATCTTTGAGATGCTTCACAAGGTCGACTAACATAGGCTAGAAGGTAAGGTATGAGATGATAACGGGTAGTGATGTTTAACAGTATTTGCCATGTGGAAAGTTTTTCTCGAAAATGGGAAAAAACAAAAAACAAAAAACACAAAATGTATAGCTAAAGGGATGTAATGATGATTGTTTGCTGTTAATATGATGTTTGAAATGCTGAGAGTGCTTCATTCATCTATTTTGTTTCTAAAGTTTTGGAATTAATTGTTTAGAGCTTTGTGTGGCTTATTGTATGTTGGAAGATGCCTTGGTAAATGTCATTTTTGTGAGGTAGCGTCTGAACAAAGTCATTGGAGTTTCAGGATCTCCACTCGGCTAAAACTATGTTCACTGATGGCAGTGTAAGATAATTCAAACAATTAATTGTTAGACTTCATTTTTGATAAGAAGCGTGGCATACTGTTTGTCAATCTATTCCTTTAGATCCATTTTGTGAGCCTTTAATTTCACTGAAAATAGTGTTATCCAAATCAGTCAACTTCTCCTGAAGCCAGCTATACGGACGCACAACTGCAAGGGCAAGCTCGCTGGATCCGGAGGATATTGATTGACTTTTGTCTGTAGCCTTAAGAATTGCTGGCTTTGTTACTGATGTCTAATAATGACCAGATGTGATCCAAGAGTGAGTTTTGATCCTTTCTAAGGGTACCAGAAGGTGCCATCCAAGAATTAATTGATATTGACAACATTCCCTCTGGGGGAAAGGTATTAGGGAATGAAAAGTTCATGTAGTGATTTTTTTTAGTGGGAATGAAGACTATTTCCTAGTTCGTCATAATTGTGCACGCACTACCTTAAAGGTTATGTCCGGGTTTTATGCATCCATGATTTTTTTTCCATAATTGGAGGGTTGGCCGAGTGGTCTAAGGCGGTAGACTTAAGATCTACTGGACGCAGTCCGCGCGAGTTCGAACCTCGCATCCTTCATCATTTTTTAGCTCTACTGATTATTTTTTAGCTCTACTGATCATTTTTCAGCTCTACTGATTAGCACGTATCTGGCTTTGCGGAACGTACGTATTCATCCTCAGAGCAATAGAAGATGCTAATTGATGTTGCTTTCATGAATTATTTTTTTCATTGAAACAACAAATGCGCTTTTTATTTAGATGTACGTTAAATAAAAGTAAATGGAGATTTTTGAACCTGTAGATGAGATTCTTTTTAAGAATTTTGGTTAGACAGATCTTATCATCAAAAAAGGATGTGAAATTCCGCAGACGAAGTGTCAAATCGGTGAGCAGAACGGTTGATAGTTGTTGAACAATTGGGGCCGATGAGTGGCTTACGCATGGGATCTTTTTTTTTTGTTCTTTTTTTTTACTCTCACGCGTTTCTTTCTGTTTGGGGTTAACGAATAGAGTAATACAAATTTTGGGAATCTTTGAAAAAATCAATCTGAAACAATCACTGCAATCATCTTTACTTCCTTGTGCCCCTTTCATCAACTTCCTGGACAAGGTCGACTATTGGAATCTGAGTTGTCGAGCCAAGTCACAGACACCATCCAATTACCTCTCCGCCAAACCTGCTCATACATATATACACTTTTCACCATAGTCTTTGACACTGCCATTATCTCCCATATCTGTCATATATGTCCTCACAAATGGGAACAACAGCTGCTGACTGGGCTCATATTCATGAAAAGACATTCACCAGATGGGTTAATTCTAAGTTAGCGATGGCTATCGAAGAGGAACCAATATCGGACTTGAGAACGGATTTTGAAGATGGTGTATATTTGACATATCTTGTATCTTACCTTTCACCATACTCTATTGAACCGCTTCATAAGACACCGAAGCACAGGCTTCAGAAGATGGAGAACTTGAACGCCGCTTTCGAATTTATAAAGTACAACAATATTCATATATACAATATAGGATCAGAAGATATACTAGAGGGAAATTTCAAGTTAATTCTAGGATTAGTATGGACTTTGATCTTGCACTTTTCTTCCATGCATAAATCGTCTGATTCTCAGTTATCCACAAAGGACAATTTACTTACTTGGTGTCAGACAGTGACAAAAGGCTACAACGGCATCAACGTGCATGACTTTACAACAAGTTGGAATAATGGGTTAGCACTCTGCGCCATGGTTCATCATTTCCACCCAGAATTGATTGACTTCGCAAAACTACAAGCTGGGAATAAGATGCAAAATCTGACCTTGGCCTTGGAGATTGCTACGAGGAAACTTCATATTCCTCAGTTAATCGACGTCGAAGATCTAATCAAGGATAATCCGGACGAGAAATCTATTACTGCATACATTATTGAATGGCATCACAAGTTCGGAGACATCTTCCCTGACGAGGTAAAAGAAATAAGAGATAAAAAAACAAATGAGACTGGAGACCAAGCACCTGTGCTAAAGATGCCAGTAGCTGACATCAATTTATTGGAACCGCTGAGAATTACTATTCCTAAAGTGAAAGATCCATCGTTAAAAAGTATCAATCAAAAAGAATTACTAAGTTGGTGTAATGAAATCGCTAAAGAATTTAGTTTGACCAAATTGACTGATTTTTCATCAAGCTTTGCAGACGGAGTAGCATTATGTGCAATAGCAAATCATCTTTCCCCAGGGTCAATAGATATGAAAGCTATAATTCCTTCAAAGAGTCCAGAGAATATCTCGACAGTGTCAAAATTTTTGAATAAAGAGTATGGTATTTCTCTTGACTTTCCATCAGCCGGCTCTGAAGATGAGGAGGAAAGATTGATAATATCCCTTGAGTCACTTCGTCAAGCGTATATCAAGCGTTCCATAGAAAAACCATCTTTGGTAGAAATTTCAAAGTTTGTGGACGTGGCCGATGATGCTGTCAAATTGCAAAGAGAGTACGAAGAACGAGCAGCCTATTTAATAGACTGTCTAGACGAACACTTAGCTGCATGGGGTACGCTAAATCACATTAATCACTGTAAGGAGTACAGGGAAGTTACCGAGGAGAGACAAACTATGGAAGTGTTTGGAACTACTTTGAAGCGGAAATGGTTGAGAGAAAAGACGGAATTAAATGTCCTTTTAAGTAATATCAAAACAAAATTAGCCACTTACAATTTGCATCCCTACCACCCTCCGGGGGATTTATCTCCAAAGTTTATTGAATGCTTGTGGCTTTCATTAACCGATATAGAGAAAGAAGCGTTCAGGAGGATCAATTTAATATCAAAAAGAATTCAAGATGAACTATGTCAAAAATTTGCCACTTCTGCCGAAATGGTGAAGGAGATCATATTGTCCTGCGAAGAAGATTTGGCCAATTTAAATGGAGACCTTGAGTTACAACTAGAAGCACTCACAAATTTGCTCGACACTTTGAAACCATTAGATGATCTATTGGCTCAGTTGAATGATTTAGAAGAAAGCTGCAAAGATGCGGAAATATTACACAATGAATACACCACTCTATCATACAATGAGTTACACTACGAACTTGACCTTTTAAAAGAATTGATTGTTGAAAAACTTTCTTTCCTTGAAACTCAAAGTCAACTGAGAAGCACCTTAGCGGCTCGTAGAATGACCCCTGCGCAGATTGAAGAGTTTGAGATGATTTTCAAAACGGTAGATAAAAAACAAAAGCACTTTTTGAGCTTCAAAGAGTTTCGAAATACTCTTAAAGTTTTAAATGTTTCATTTGACGAAGAAGAAGTTTTAGAATTGTTTGAATACGGCAAGGAAGACAAATTACCAGGAATGAAATTAGATGGTTTTTTGAAAGTAATGACTGAATTAGTCGGTAAGGATGAATCAAGTGCCGACTCTTTGATAGAAAGTTTCAAATGCGTCAGTGGTGGGAAGCTATTTTTAACGGATGATGACATGCTGCAAGCTAAATTTGAAGAAGATGTGGTACACAAGATACGAAGGATGTTCCCCAAATACTATCAAAATTCCACTAATCCCAGAGGATCACCATCATTGGCGGATGAAAAAATAACTGATGATGAAGCAGAAGACATTGCAAATACTTCGTACGACTTCATCCACTTTGTATCTGAGATGGCAGGACTATCACTACCAGGAGAAGGGGAAACGTTGGATGGTGCAAGTATCAAAAGCCATAATAGCCATGTAACTGGAGTAAGTGTGGGACTTGTTAGTCTTGATACATCTCTGAAGGAGTAGTTGTTGGTGTACATACTTTTCTATACATATAACGATATACATATGACCTATACCGACATTGTAAGATCTGAAAAGACTTTTTAATTTATTAACGATTGTTCCAGAAATCCGAGATTATCAAATAATCAGATACTATGGTGTATGTATCTCAATGGTGTAGTCGGCCGCGAATCTTAAAGGGAGAAAACGCATTTTAGAAAAGACATGACTAGCGACAATTTGCATCAGAACTCATGAACGTTGTACTTTTACACGTAGACAGATATGATCGTGAATTAGTAAAGAAGCAGGGCACTTGAGTTACACTGATAGTCTCGAAGTGTTTAGGATCAAGATGAACTTCACCTACTCCAAGGTGTTGAAGTTATGACGTTAAGAAGTAATATATAAAGAATTACGTATATGAGATAGTTAATGAAGGATTATAATACATGAGTTGTATTATGATTGAAAAAGGTGGTAAAAGACCAAACAGAAAGTTTGAAGAGTCCGGTGGGTGTCACTGAACACTTGGTAGATCAGGAAAAGATGTTGATTGATTGGAAATGAAATCTTTATCAAAGAAGCTCAATGACGTTTAGTATGAGAAATCCTTACGCATCAAGCAAAAAAAATCCGTCACATTGAACGGACCTCTCCAGTGGACATTTGGTCCGAATCTCTTTATCGTGGGTAAGTGAATTTGCTAATAACTTATTAGCAGGTTTTGTGACTTGAACAGAAATCTCTTTTAATGTTAGAATCTGGCACTACTAACAATTGTTACCTAAAGAAGGATGACAATTTTTTGAAAATTTTAAATGTTATAACAAAAGAGAAAGAAGCCGCCTGTCTACATTAAAACCCAATTTGAATAAACAACCATGACAGAATTCGATGTGGAAGAACCCCTTACTTCCAACACACGTCCAGGTATGTACTAGGTGAGAGGTTTGGAAAAATGTATTGTGCACGATTACTAACTGATTTGACATTAGCTACCAGTGCTGTATTAACGATCCGTATCATCAAATCGTTCCCATACAGAAATGTCAAAAACCATATACTTAAAGATGTGAATTTGAAAAACATCACATCAAAGGAGTTGTTTGACTTGGTCATTGAGACTATAAATACTACTGGTGGATTGAGACCATATAGAAACGTTGAGTATGATACTTTGAAGATATATACTCACGCCCATGGTTCAAAAACTATGAATTTGGTTATCAATATGGAACATGATGAAGATTGGATCTTGGATATGGAATCTAGCAAGCCTTTGTACGATTATGGGATAGAAAACGAGACAGAGATTTCTGTATTCAATAGAGAGGCATACGAAGAGTTTAAAAAGAATCCAGAAGAGAAATGGTGATTGTCTAAGGGTCCATACCACATTATATTGAATAACATCAACATGAATGACTTCTCCATCAATTCATGTTAATCGAGCATTAATAATATCTTAATTTATCAATAAACTGTTGTATAAAGACACTGTACCTCATCATCTATGTCATTTGGAAAATCGAAAAAAAAAAAAAAAATCTCTCTATAAAAAAAAAATCAACTTGAAAACTATCAAGTTTTTATATGTTGTACGAAAATTGACTAGAAACTCTATTCCCGTCAATGCCACTGAAAATTGCGGAAAAAGCTGATACAACTACCTCAGTAGTGGTCAAAAGGGAAGAAAGGAATTTCTCACTTTGGAATATATGGGTTGCTTCTACATTGTTAAAATTACTTTTAGTAGTATCTTATCATTCTACCGATTTTGATGTACATAGAAATTGGTTAGCTATAACCAACAAATTACCAATAGCACAATGGTACACCGAAAACACGTCTGAATGGACATTGGACTACCCACCTTTTTTTGCATATTTCGAATGGGCTTTATCTCAATTTGTCCCAAGTTCAGTGAAAGGAGATGGATGTCTTGATATAGTGGCAGTTGGACAATATGGCATACCGACTGTATATTTCCAAAGGATAACGGTTATAATAAGTGAGATTATTTATTTCCTCGCATTGCAATGGTATGTGAATACTTCAAATGATAGGGAAAAATCAAGAGCCTTTGTCGTTGCTAGTTCATTAGCATTATCTCCCGGTTTACTTATTGTTGATCATATACATTTCCAATACAATGGTATGATGTTTGGGATATTGATTTTCTCCATAGTGGCTGCAAAGTTAGAAAGGTATTGCTTATGTGCATTCACGTTTGCTGTATTGCTCTGTTTTAAACATATTTTCCTTTACATTGCCTTACCGTTCTTTGTATTCTTATTGAGGGCATATTGTTTGAGTTCAAAATTTCCAAGCACGAGTCAAGAATTGAGCCAATTTGTAAAATGGGGGAATCTTTTAAAGTTAGGAAGCATTGTCATGTCAGTTTTTGCGTTGGCATTTGGTCCATTTGTTTATTATCAAATGATTCCTCAATTATTCTCACGTTTATTTCCATTTTCAAGAGGATTAACACATGCCTATTGGGCACCTAATGTTTGGGCTGCATATTCATTCGTCGATAGAGTTTTGATAAAAGTATACTTCATCCCATTTTTCGGGAAAATCATCAATACTTTCTCTCCAAATTTAACAAGAGAAATTCTATTGACAAAGATATCTCAATCAACTTCGATGACGAGAGGTTTAGTTGGCGATGTTGATTTCATGATCTTGCCCAATATCGAGCCCAAAGTAACTTTTGCATTAACACTATTTTACCAAGTATTAGCTATTATCCCATTGTTTATAAATCCAACATTTGAAAGATTTATCGGCTCGATCACTTTATGTGGCTTTGCATCTTTCTTATTTGGATGGCATGTCCATGAAAAGGCAATCATGTTAGTGATTATTCCTTTCTCTTTTATTGCCACAATAGATACAAGGTTAGTAAAACCATACGAATTACTTGTGAGTGCAGGCTATGTGTCTTTATTCCCATTGTTGTTCGGGTCAGGTGAATTTGTCTTGAAAGTGTTATACACTTATGTCTGGTGCATTATCTACTTTTTATCATATCAGGAAGTTTCCAAAATACCAAGATCATTTTCAAGGAGAAGATTCCTCTTGGATAGGTTAAGTTTAATTTATATAGTTGGCCTCATACCAGTTGTTATACTAGTTGCAATTATGGAAATATCCGCTGAGCAATTCCCAATCTTGAAAAAATTCGAATTTGTTCAATTGATGATTTACAGCACATATTGCTGTATTGGAGTTATCAGCAGTTTCAACGGGTTGAGTCTTCTTTATTACTTGGATGAAACAATCTGGTGATTTGTATATATATATATATATGTATATACACCGCATAAAAGCTATTTACTATCATGATTTCTCAAATTTCTGGCACCAGTCTTCTTCCCCTTTGACAAAGATTTTTTTTGCTTTGATTGATTTATTTTTGTCACCTTGTTCTGTTTCGTACTTTTTAGCTTCTTCAGTTTTATTATCGGTAAACAATCCGGGCAATACCATTTACTTGTAATTTTCTCATTCAGCTTCAAACCGACACATTTATAATGAAACCATTCAACCTTACAGCCAGGATTATCACAAGCAATCATCCTACCAGAGTCACCTTGACGACAATAACAGTAGACTTCTATTGGTTCCGTTTTAATCGCCTCTTTCTTGAGTTTTTGCCTTGAAGCTTTCTTCTCCTCTTTCTTAAGGGAGACTTGTTGTTCAGTAACCTTTTTGGGCACTCTGAACTTGAATTTCAAAGGTTTCTGCAGTTCTTCTTCAAGTTGAGAAGTTGCAATTGATCGTGTTTTCCGAGTAGAATCGTCGCTTCTTTCATTTCTATTAAAAGTTGGATTTTTTTCTCCTTCCTTTATCTGTCTCAAGAGTTGAATCTTGAATTGTTTAAAATTCGCCTTGTTGTTTTTAAATAAATTCTCTTCTCTCAACTTGATCAAATGATTCATTGTGTCTTTGTCATCTATTAAGGTCTTTCTATGAAGATTTAAACCTGTTTTCAAATATCTACATTCTTCACTAGCTTCCAATCTTAATCGCTTGATTTGCAATTTCAACTTTATTATAGTACCGATAACCACGGATTTATCCTTGTTTGACCGTATGAGAGTATCGAGCTTGCTCAAGTTTTCATCTATTTTCAAATTTAAAGATTGTAAAAGCCAAACCGATCGCACTATATCACATGGTAAATGATCCAATGCTGAAAAAGGAAGAATTAGTAAACTTTCGTAAGGACATCGAACTGTAATGAAACAAAGCACACTTACTGGATATGAAAGAGTTGCTGATATTTGTCACTGTTGTCACAAGTGTAGTGGTTTGTTCGTTGATCAAGTCAGACTCCATTTCAATCTCAATCTCTATGTCTTGTTCGTGTCTCTCTCCTTCTTGTTGTTTACTTCTTTTTCTCCTACAAACAGATTGGCACTTGCAGACACTACTTTTGTTCTACCCTACAACGGATGGAAACAGACAATAACAACATCTGTACAATATTGATCTAATATATAGAAGGACACACTTCAGCCACTACTCTTCAATCACACTATCCAAGAACTGTTTTATCTTTATCAACGTCTCTTCCTTTACACTATCCGGCACCATCAGAAGCAGTTTTGGTTCCAACTCTTTGAGTAATGCATTGTAATTTGGATCTTCTTGTTGGGCAACTGTCTTCGTCGACAACGCCTTGACATTATCAAACCACCCATTCTCTATTAATTTGAATTTGAGAAATCTTGATATTTGATCGTACTGTCCACTCTTTATCAATTCGTCTTGAATTTTAGATTTTAGAAGATTCATATCTGTTGAGTTGGTCATTGTGTTATATTGATTTATTTTGGTTTGTAATTGTTGTTGGCGGATGTAGAAGGTCTTGTTCTACTTGTTAACGAGATGAGCACAGTGCAGCCAAGTTCTATAGTGTTATTGACATATAACTATAACTATAACGATAACTATAACTATATCTACAAGTCTCTCTCTTCACAAAGCACAAAAATTCAACTTTTTCTTCTTTTGCGCACAGACAGAATTTGATCTATTCTGCACTTTTATTATTCTACGGTATCAGTATTGCTTTGGACAAGGAGCTGCTAGTCTTGGTATATATATTTGAAAAGTAACTAGTGCCTACCGCCCTCCGACTTCCGTGTCAGACCGATTGAAAAAGACCAACCGTTTTATAAAGGGCAATTGTATGTGTGTGTGGGTGTTTCCATAAAGATAACTGATCGCAAATGATAAGACGCAATTTTCTTTCTTTAAGCAATTCTCAATCATTAAAATTATATTCACAAATTACATTAACAACTTCAAACTATCACACCAATTTCACTCAATTGAGAACAGGAACAACAAGAAGAACAATGTCGAGCAAAGGTAACCCTGCAGATTCAAAAGTCGATAAATTTATTGATATGGTAAGTTTTCAAATTCTTTAGTTATGATTGTCATTTATAAATGAGTACATTGCTATGTATACTGACATTGCCAAAAAACACACTAAGGAATCCAAAGATGCCAAATGGGTCAAATTACAAAAAATCCATTTCTTTGACCCTTCAGGTAAATCCCGTGATTGGGAGATGGCTTCTAGAACCACACGCCCAGAAGGCACTGACGTGGATGGAGTTGGTATCATTGCAGTGATTGAGACTTCAGAGGGTCCACAAATTATTTTACAAAAGCAATTCAGACCACCAGTTGATGGAGTTTGTATCGAGATCCCTGCTGGACTAGTCGATCCAAAGGAAACATTGGAAACTTGTGCATTGAGAGAATTGAAAGAAGAGACTGGATACATTGGTAAACATGTCGATACGACTCGTGTAATGTACAACGATCCAGGTTTTACCAACACAAATTTAGTATTAGTCACTGTTAAAGTTGATATGAATGATGAGAGAAATAAAAATCCAGTACCAGAATTGGAAGACAATGAATTCATTGAGACATTCACGGTACCTTTGAAAAACTTACCGGAAGAGATGGACAAGTTTGCTGAACAAGGTTATAAATTGGATGCAAGATTGCAATGTGTTGCCCATGGTATAACAGTTGCCAGACAATTTTCACTATAAGTTAGTCGAGCTCTAGTCAAAAACAAAAACAAATTGTCGTGTATAAAATCCCTTACGTTTATAATTTCAATTTCAGTTTTGATTTTGGATTAAAAATTTTTCACTTCCGTTCATTTCTTAATCTGTTTATCATCTTTGTTAAATCACCGTATTGAAACTCGACTTATACTGAAAAAAATGTCTCACCCAACAATTAAGGATGGATGGTTCCATGAAATCTCCGACACTATGTGGCCAGGTCAAGCAATGGCTTTAAAAGTCAACAAGATTCTCCACACTGAAAAATCTAAATACCAAGATGTCTTGGTTTTCGAATCATCCAATTACGGAAACGTCTTGGTCTTGGATAATGTTATCCAAGCCACTGAAAGAGATGAATTCTCATACCAGGAGATGATTGCTCATTTAGCTCTTTGCTTTCATCCAAACCCAAAGAAGGTCTTAGTCATTGGTGGTGGTGACGGTGGTGTCTTGAGAGAAGTTGTTAAACATGAAGGTGTTGAAGAAGCTACCTTGTGTGACATTGATGAAGCCGTTATCAGAGTTTCTAAACAATATTTACCAGAGATGTCAGCTTCATATAAACATCCAAAAGTTAAGGTTTTCATCGGTGATGGATTCAAATTCTTGGATGATTATAAAAATACATTTGATGTCATCATTACTGATTCTTCAGATCCAGAAGGTCCAGCTGAAAGTTTGTTCCAAAAACCTTATTTCCAATTATTGAACGATGCATTGACTGAAAAGGGTGTCATCACCACTCAAGCTGAAAATATCTGGTTACATCTACCAATCATCAAGGATTTGAAAAAAGCTTGCTCGGAAGTTTTCCCAGTTGCTGAATATGCTTATACTACTATTCCTACTTATCCATCAGGTCAAATTGGTTTCATGGTTTGTTCCAAGGATCCAAACGCTGTTCTCTCAAAACCTTTGAAAGTTTTTGATGCAGAAACTGAAAAGAAATTGTTCAAATATTACAACAAGGAAATTCACTCTGCCTCATTCATCTTACCAACTTGGGCCAGGGATGCTTTAAGTAACTGAAGTCTCAACACCAATTATTCTTGAATAAATAAACAAGTTTTCCTTTTTGTTCATTTTTTTTTGGCTCTTTCCTTTTTTTTGAAACTTTTTCTCTTTTGATTAGCGATCAAAGTTGTTATTATGATGATAACTCTTGATATATAATAAGAAAAAAATAACAAAAGAATAAAAAAGGAAGGATAATGTTTGATGATTTAATAGACGAGAGATGCATGTTACTTTAATAAATTTTTTGGTTTTTGATTTTTTTGATTTTTTGATTTTTTTTCTTGATGTTGGAGCTTCTTTTGTCCCCTTGAGTTAAAGGGATGATATGCTGCTCTGCAGTTTTTTACTACTTTGTCAATTTTGTTATATCATTAATATTTCAAGCTTTTGCAGTTGGTCTTAGTTCGTTATTGTAGTCATCATCAAGAGATTTTTTCAGTACCCACTAGCTAAGATCTCATCAATATCAAATTCTTCATCATTGTCATAAGTTTTAACTAAAACCTCATCTCTTTCAGATCTCCTTGATTTCTTTGCATCTTGGTCAATTGGTTTATTATCAAATAACTTGATCATCTTCTTTACAATCTCGGAATCAGGAGAGATTTTTGGTTTTGAAACTTCAATTTCCATATTGTCATTGTAATTTTTTATAATTTGGTCAATTTTTTCTTTGTTTTGCAAAATCATCTCGTGCAATGATGTTTCGTCATCACCAGCTTTCCCAAACTTTTCCAAGGAAGACATTTCAATTATCACTTTTCTCAAAATATCTTGTAAAATGTGAATACCTGGAGAAGGAATCATCAAGTTGGCAGTGACTTCATTCAATCTTTTTGATTCAATATCTCTTTGCATATGGACCAAATTAAACGGAACTGGTAACGAAAATTCATACTCATTTGGTGTAAGGTATTTCTCATCGTTTTGCCTTTTCAAATCCGCTTTATCCATATCCATTTCTTCAATGTATTCTGTCATTGTATCCAACATTTCCTTATCAGGTATATATTTGGAAAACTTCTTATCGGCTTCGCTGTTTATCACTCTGCTCAATTTGCTGAAGCTCGGGATCTTCTCATCTTCTTTGAAAGGAAGCCTCACCAATGCAAAGCAATATGCCTCCTTCATTGAAGATTCATCAGAATGTGCTCTTTTCTCAGAGTCTGTCAATTTGTCTGCATTGATTATGGTTGGTGTCAATGCTCCCATACTCACTTCAGCATTGAGTTTCAAAACATACCTCACTATGGCAACGGATCCCAAATTTAACAAAGCCAGACACATTGAATTGAAATTTTCTATATCCCTTTGACTACCACTATCACCTTTGTTGACAATGATCATCGACTCATCTGTTAAGTAACATATAGGCAAATCCTCCAATTTCATGATACCTCTGATATCTATACCGGGATAACTTCTAAATTTTGCAATTTTTTCAAAATTTTCGGTCAATGGGGCAAAAGAACTTCCATACCTAAAGACATTCATGGTTTCTGAAAGTGAAATGGACTTAGTTTCATATTCCTCCTGTTGCAGAGTCATATCACGGACCCTATAATCCTTGATGAACTTGACAGGATGTATTTTCCCTTCAGGCAGCTGATTTTCCGGCGAAGATGAGGTTGCAAACGTCTTTGCACTCATCATGGTATCCTTTTTGATAAACGGGAAACCTTCAACCTTCATGCATAAAGAGATAGGGTCATGATTTTGATCATAGGTAAGATCATCAGCAACGCCAAATCCTTTACTTGCAAAACGAAGTTGATCAATAGCGTCAAGATCACACCCTAATCTTAATTCACCGTCAAATGTCCTCACTGGTCGGACAAGTCTCGGTATAGACTTTGATATATCGGTTGTCAATGCTAACAGTTCATCGTATAAAAATACAGAGGACCCATTATTGATTTTCTCGAAAAGACTCCTCCATGTAAGTTCGTTTTGACGTTTGATATCGTCATCCTGATCATATTGATTAAAATCAATGGATGCAACATGGATCTTTGCATTATTACATCTCTCCAAAATTGTTGCCAATTGTTCACCCAATTCATCATCAGTCTCCATCTGACTCCTATTATTTGTGATAAGCACTATGTTAATAATTGACTTCTTGCCACCTTTTGTTTGTTCAAGCGCCATAGCGAATGCGACAAGTAAGGCTTTGATAATGTCCCCCTCTGTTTCAGCAAAGTTCTCATGATTGACTTTCAATTGACGTTTCAAATCCTTCAACAAAGCCATCGAAGAGGGCTGCATCTTGGAAATGATCTTAATATTTGTATTTGAATCCTCCGTGGCGAGTGGATTGTCAGTTTCAGGGTGATGTAATCCTATCACTGATATTTGATCTGTCTTCTTCGCCCTAAGGATTTTTTGAGATACGACTCCAAAAAGATATTCCAAGCCGTACTCCAAATCAGAAATGGTTCTCTCATTATGCTTACCACCCATGATAGGTGATAAATCGACAACAAAATAAGTAAACTCTTTATCCATCTCTCGCACTATTTGTTTTTCACCTCTAAGTGATGTTTTGCTTTTCTAAGCGTTTTTTTTTTATTTTTTTTTTTTTATTATTTTTATTTCACTACGCGACATGAACTTATATTATCACTGGGTACGATTTACGATTTGAATACTGGTGATAATGACGACGGTGCCCACAATGAACGAAAAGATACTCAAGCTCAAACAAGAGATCAAAGACTGGGAGTATGCTTTCTCAAAGAACAATAACGGTGTTAAACCTACTCAAGATGATATCAAATCTAATGCTGAAATCCAATATAAATATAAGAAGTACAACAGGTACAAGAAAGATTTGAAATATCAACAGGAGAAGGAAAATTTCTTGACAACGCCCACTAAACAGAAAATCAAGAGAAGCTATGCCACTCCACAAAAAAATGATGAGCAGCTGCCACCATCTCCATTTGCGATGAAAGAAATCGGACCAACTCCTCAGTTACAAGGACGAGTCTTGAGTATTTTTGATATCCCAGTGAGGTCGCCCTTCGACAAAAGTTCAAAGGAAACAGTAACAAGCGACTCTGAACTTGATAAAACCCTGAAGTCGCAGAGTGAAGACGCTCTGTTCAAGACTCCAAGCAAGAAAAGAACGATATTCCATCCATCACATCACTCACCTGCAACAAGGGCATCAGCAACGCTGTCGAAAAAAGTCATGGAAACACCACTGTATTTGCGGCGATTTCCTAGTCGGAATTCTCCTGCGAAACCTTCATCACAAGAGGAAGTCTTCAAATTGGGCTCTGACGGTGTCAAACCACTGGTGGTACACACGCCTGTTCATACACCAAAAAACTCATCACTTTTGCTTGATTTCAATGTAGAGCCCTCGCCAATGCTTTCACCAGTCAGAAGAAATGTCAAAAGAAAAAGTTTGTTCGAAATGATGAATGAGTTAAATCAAATCCAAGACGATGTTATCAAGTACGAGAAGGACGAAGAAGATCTCAATAAAATAATTCTGAAGGAGAACCAAGAAGCTCACGATGGCCAGCAAGAGGACGAAGAATGGAACTTGATGAATGGTACAGATGATCATGAAATACCAAATACTGTTGTTGAGACAGCTGAGCAACATGATGAAGAACCTGAACAACAGGAAGAGATAAAAGATGGCGAACAAGAACAAGAACCAAAAAGAAATTGGAAACGTGCCAAAACACAAAAGAGGTCGACAAAGAGAAGAAAAATCAAACCATTACAATTGGATGATCAAGATGGGTTATTAAATGTGGATATTCACGACGAATTGAAGAGATTGGATAAAAATGCTCAAGATCTACTTAGGAAGGATAACGAATATTCAAGTGATGAAGATAACGCTAATCACAACGAAATGATTTTGAACAATCTTGAAGATGAGAAGGAGGAAGAGGAATCATCATTATCGGAAGAAGAAGAAGAAGAAGAAGAAAAACTGAACGACAACAGTTCGGTACCTCAACAGGAAAAATTCAAATTACTTAATACCAATTTTGTCAGAATGAAAATTCATTACAAGAATAGGGGAAAGTTTAAAAGGGGAAGGAGGTAAAAGTCTATACATTTAACAACTCCAACATTCCTTCAATTTGCTGTGCTTCTCTTGCCTTTTCGATTTCTTGTATAATTTTCTTCTTTAATGCAACAATTAATTCTTCCAATATTGGAGATTTTTCGATAACGTTTCCGTACATTTCCAACACCACACCTATATAATCCGCCACAACGTTAACACTTCTGACATCTTCGATTGTCTTAAGACACCATGTCAAGAGTGGCTCTAACTTAGTCTCATCACGATCTGACAATGCCACTCTAACCTTACCTCTTTTCTTCAATTCTTCTAAAACTGTCATTGTCAATTCCTTTGACATTCCAGGAATGAAAGCATTATCCAAGGCTTCAGACCATTTGAACGCATTTAAAGATTTCTCAAAAGGCTTCAACTTTTTAGTCTGTGCAGTCTTTTGCTTATCATTAACAATACGATGTTCATATTCACCATGGTATTCTGAACCTCTCATCATTTTAGCAAATGCATTCGATTTTGAAGATTGTTGTACACCTTGTTTAACTTTTGGTTCTGTCTTTCTCGTTCTTATTGCTAACAATCCACTCGTCAAACCTGCAACAAAATGTTTATGATTTGGAGATACGCCACAACTCAAGACTCCACTACCGAATTTCCAACCAAATTTGACATCCCAATTCGATGAAGTAGAATCAAAGACTTTCACATGTCCATCTAAAGAACCAGCCAATATTCCTCGTTCACCAGCATCAGATAAACAAGTGACAGTCTTTGTGAAATTTGACATATCCCTTGATAATCTACCAGCGGTTAAATCCCATACTTTCACAGATGGACCGCCACATGATACTAAACTAGTCGAATTCAATGATAACAAATCTTCCACTGGATCTTCTTGATCAAATTGAATAACCGGTTCTTCACTATTATCTTTCCTTGGATCATATATTCTGATGTAACCATCATAACAACCAGTAGCTATTAAATTGCTTCCTGGTAAAAATGTAGCTGATCTAATATAATCATTATGATTACTGAAGGAGTTTATAGCCAGTTGTGGTCTTGAAATATCATATAATCTAGCTACTCTATCATCAGATGCAGTTAACAAGTTTGTCAAATTAGTAGGGTGAAACTTTGTTACATGGGTTGGATAGGAACTTGGTGTCAATGTCACCAATATTGTTCTTGGTTGAATGGAATCAAAAATTTGCACCAACCCAGTTTGGTCTCCAGCAACCAATAACTTCCCATCATTTCTAAATTCACCGCTGTATACAATATCTTTGAATCTTGAAAACGTTTTCAGCACTTGCCTGGTCTTTGAAGAGAATACTTGTACTCTTGTTGATGATGTTACTGCAAAATCGTGTGGTGAAAGTGGGTTGAAATGAATATGTGTAACTGCATTATGTTCTTTGACCAACTGAGTATTTGTAAACCCTCTCCAATACCTTTGCTCAGGTGTAGTCTGCGCAGGTAACGTGGCACTTCTCACCTGTTGTACTCTTTGCTTCGTGGAAGACATGTCTATTATATACTCGGTCACTTGATCAGATGAGATAATCTTTAAATGTTAAATTTTTCACAAAGATAAAATTTTTTTTCTTAGTACACGATGTAGACTTCCCAATGTAGTAATTTAAGAAAATTTAGAGTAGTTTTACGTATTGATAAATAGATAGATAGATGAAATGGTAAGTTATACAAGAATGAACATATATATATATATATATATGTGTGTTTTGAAATGAAGAAAAAGACAAAATAGAAATCAGCTTCCATCAATGAAGCAATTCAGATTGTGTACTGTCAACAGATGAAACGTCATTGCTATCATTCTCACTCATATTCAAATCATTGTTTTTTGAGCTATTGCAACGGTACATCTTTTGCCTGTTGTTACTGAATCTCTTTGAAATTTTTTTAGGTTGATTAGTACTGTTCAAAATACCATTTAAATCGTCTCCGTCACTATTACTACCCAGGTGTAAATTATCTGTATTGAGAGCTTTCATCTTTGTTATTGTAACTGGGGTTTTCAATGTGGAGCCAATAGAATTGATCATCATTAACGACTTTATTGGATTAGATGCAGAGTTTGTTGATGAGCTAGTAGTGTCCCCATGAGTCTGTTTTCTTTTGATAAGATTTTCAGCTTTTTCAAAAGACGAGACAAAGCATCTGGAGATAAAATTTAAGTTTGAGATAAATTTTGAAGTGTTGATATAATTGATGAAAAGGTAATCTAAAATGTTTGCTTCGGCAATGTTACCTAATACATGTGATTGATATCTCAACAGTTTGTAATCATGCAATAATGGTTCTGATGCACGGATGTTTTTTTGCAATCTTTCAGAAAGTATATTTTTTGTATTTGTGGGTTTTGTGGATGACTTTTTGGATACTGATGACTTGGACAATGACAATAATGGTGAATTATTCGTGAGATTTTTACTCTTTTTCGTTCTTGCCACTTCTTGAGTAGCCAAAACCTCAAATTTATTAGTAGCATTTAAAAACTTCTTCTTCTTCCTTATGTAATCTGTCAATTCTTCTTTAGCCCTTTGTGAAAACATTTGGTATAAACAAGCAGCGTAGATATTCATACAAGATCTATAATAATAATGCTTGTCACCCTCTGGCATAGACAGATGTAAGATCTCAAGTGAATAACTATGCAAGATTCTTGAAAAATATTCTAAACTGACATTGTTGAAATAGTTTGATAATGAAACAATCACGTTCAAATCAAAATTATCGGGATGTGACAAATCGAAACCTTTCAAGGATTGTGGCTTCTGAGTTTCAATGACTGGAGCATTCTTGAGAACAGTTGCTGCTGTTGTTGTTGTTTGGTTGGTTCTTACTCTCATTCCTTCTCTTAGCAAAGCTTTGGATCAAGAGCGTGTGATATATATGAATCTAGTGATTGTTCCGGAAAGCCGGGGTGATTGATTGTCCTTTCTGTGTTTAACTTGAACGTTGAAGAAAAAGTGAGCTCAGTAAAATTTGTATTATGTATTTTACAGTATGGGGTATAACAATCATGGGGAAAGCATAGCTGTATATATACTCAAATCAACCCGATGAGTTTGAATTTCTTTGATCAGTGAAAACAGCGAAAAAAGAAAAAACAAAAACCATTTCCAACATTTCTTTTTGCACATTGCATGAAATTCATGCAGAGCTTTCTTTTCTATTTTGTCTTGCCTTAGCTCCATCCGTAAATACGTCAGTCAGTCCTAGTGACTGAGTGGCAAACAATAATGATGCTAGTATGTGGCGCCACCCATAGAGGATAATAACAAATCCTCTATCATCACTAGCGCGGAAACGCTATCTGTCAAGTCTATTCGGGAAACTCCCTTGGCCTTGGATTTGCAACTGTTGAGGTAGCACTTCAATAAAGTTCAGAAAGAAACATGAATGCAGCGTGACACAACTACGATTTATTCTATACATCTTCATACATATATACATGTAACAATGATCTTGTTAACATTGCCGATTATTTTTTTGCACTCTTTGATCAACCAAAACAATACTCGTAAATCCACATTTTCAATTTTATCCTCTTGACGAATTGTACACTGTCACCTCTGTAACAATTGGAAGTATTACGTTATCCAATTTGTCGAAAAACAACCAGTGGTATGGTGGAGTTATTTTGCTTACCGTTGCTTAAATACTTTCTCCTTGTCCTTTGTTCATATTTCCATTTGAGGCTCTGCTCATGCTGATAGAAGCCTTTCGTCACCCACTTTGTGTTATTTCTTATTTTTTGTTCTGTTCGGTCTCTTTGTTTACGCGCAGATCGTACACTAAGACACTGCCAGGGAAGGAAAAAGAGAGGCAGAGTTTAAACCCAAATACAATCTATAAGAAAAAGAAATTTTGTGCGGGCCTTTCTTCAACTCGATGATTTCCGCGAAACTGCGAAGGTGAATTTTTTTATGGGTCAAGATTACGTACAACAACTAAGAACTGTTCTTATTGTTATTATTATCATTATTATTAATATTATTATTATTATCGTATCATTTATACATTCTTTGGAACTTTACTCCTTGTAGCGTTATATAATTTACGAGATGGTCACATCAAGTTTCAGATTAAGTGCGTGCTCTGATGATAATATTAGAATCTGCTACTATGCAATGTGCACTTGACGTTTCAAGTTTGGTACCCTCCTCTGTTTCAAGTTTTGTACCCTCCTCTGTTTCATTTTAAACTTTTTATTGCTTAATCTACTTTAGTGCGATTTTCCATCTTTTGTTTTTTCTCTACCTGTCCGGTTTTAGTGGTCATTTCCCACTATTTTGACGTTTTTAGTGGGTGATTAATTTGTTTTATTTCAAATTCCGTAACGGAGAAAAAAAGTGATGCGAATTAAAGATTATTACTTCCAGAATTTATGCTGGAGCATCGTGTCACCATAATTATCAGAGGAAATAGAAGATCCTTGTATAACATCATCTTCTTGGTCATACATATGTAATAGAACTACGACGCACACGTATACACACGCCAAGAGCGGATATTACTTACAGCTCTTTTGAAAAGAATTAGCTCATCGACGGAGATCGCCTTAGCCTTCTGTTTTTTGAGGTCGATTCCGCGCTGATATGGAAACTCAAATCACCTATTTTGATATGCTGCAACCGTAGAACGTGTCTCACGATGTCTCAGATGTTATCGTTTGTTGGACTGCCGGTTTGATTTTGCAACGACGTTCCTCTTAAAATGGGGACTAATGAGATTGGCCGTTGAAAAGTCATTCGTTCAAGCTGATCGAGCGGAAGTTTTCACAATGTTACTACTATGTAACATTCTTGATGCTCGTTACCTGATCGTGGGTTTATTCCATGAATAAACCCGTCACAATTTGATGCTTGAGAAACCATTGAAGGTTCTTCTCTCCAATTTGAATCACGGCCCTCTACCATGATCATTTGTAGTTTGGCCGATTTACAAATGATAATCCGTCTATATTTGTATCTAGTTGGGTGTGTATAGTATAGTAGTGTGTATGCCGTTAGAATTTGAAAATGATTGTTGTTGGCACGTCGGCTCCATCCTATTCGATAACAATAATTTGGCAGATCGTTTTGAAGATCCAAAACAGAAAAAAGTAAAAACAAATGAACAAGTAACATTGTTGGTGTAGTGCAGTTATTGGTAAAGAGATGTCAATCGAAAAGAGTAAGCACATTTAACCAATTACAATCAATTAATTGCCTTGGAGGCTTGCCAGCAATTGCGCATCATAATTCAAATACTAACTGTCTCAAGACTCCATTTGGGCATCATTGCCTTCTACAACAAGGTCTGTCCCTGTTCATTTGTCATATGATCTGAAATCTGATAGAATGACCTATGCAGCTGGTAAATCAATTTTCATCCGCTCTGTTGAATCTACCAATGAATCGATTCAATTCGTCCAGCATAATACCCTGACAACAGTGGCAAAGTTCTCCCCATCAGGCTTTTATATAGCTAGTGGTGACGAATCTGGTAATGTTAAGATCTGGGATTGTGTCGGAGAAGATTTGATCTTGAAAGGTGAATATCAAGTCATAAGTGGGAGAATCAATGATATACTGTGGGATAGTGAATCAAAGAGAATCATAGCAGTAGGTAACGGTAAAGAAAGATATGGGCATTGTTTTACTTGGGACTCAGGTAATACTGTCGGGGAAATATCGGGACATTCATCTCAGGTCAATGCTGTGGCAATCAAACCGAACAGACCATACAGAGCTGTGACCGTTTCCGATGATGCTGCTTTAGTCTTTTATCAAGGTCCTCCTTTCAAGTTTTCTCAGAGTATTAGGGGACATCATAATAACTTTGTAAGAGATGTTGCATACTCTGCAGATGGTGAATATATTATCAGTGTTGGTGCTGATAGGAAAATTGTCGTTTATGAGGGGAAAACTGGTGAGTTTGTTAAAGAAATTGCCTCTGGACACGAAGCTGGAATATTTGGAATCTCTTGGGACTTGAACAACCCAAAGCAATTTGTAACTTGTTCAGCAGATAGTTCAGTCAAACTATTCAATGTTGAAGATGGTGAACTGATCAAAACATGGCAATTACCAAAATCGGTTGCAACTCAACAGTTAGGTGTCATTTCCACACTGAAGTACTTTATCTCTTTATCATTGAGCGGTGATTTGAATTATTTCAGTCTTGAATCCGAAACACCAATCAAAGTCATTGAAGGTCATCAAAGGTCAATTACCTCAATCTCAACTGCCAATGACCATCTTTACTCTGGAAGTTATGACGGTAGAGTGGTTCAATGGGATCTGAAAGCTGGTATTGCAACCGAGATCAAGCCTTCCTCATCTGTTTTAAGCCATGCTAACTTGATTGTTTCTATTAATGCATTATCAACTTCTGGTGTATTAACAACAGCATGGGATGATACCTTGAAGAAATTGGATGATACTGAATTTATCAACTCTTTAAACATTGATCTGCAACCAAAGCTGATGAGCTCATATGAAGAGAAAACTGTTATCTCCACCAATGAGAATTTGGTCATCTTTGATAACAAATCATTTACAAAGTTGAAAGAGGTGAAACTTTCATTTGAACCAACTTCTGCCTTATCCATTTCCTCAAAATTTATTGTCATTGGTTCTTCTACAAATGAAGTTTATGTCTATGATTCCTCGTCTTTTGAACAAGTTCAAAAATTACCCTCATTAACTTCAAAGTCCACTGTTGCTTCTATTTCACCAAATGAAAAATATGTTGCTGTTGGTGAAGCCATGGGGAAAATTGTGTTGTACTCTTTAGAGTCCTTTAGTGTTCAAACATCACGTTGGTCTTTTCATACTGCAAAGATCAACTCCTTAGCATGGAATGCGGATAATGATCACGTAGTCAGTGGCTCTTTGGATACGAATATCATTGTTTACAGTGTTGCTAAACCAAGTAGGAATATCAAATGTCCAAATTCTCATAAAGATGGTGTTAATGCAGTTGGATGGATTGATTCGAACACAATCGTCAGTGGAGGTAATGATAGTTGTGTTAAGACTTGGAATGTCAAGTTTTCAAATTAGATTCTTTTTTGAAATTAACAATTGATAGAATATTATTTCGTTATTGAATTTTTTTATTATTTAACTACTGATTTAGAACATGATGTAAATAATTCATTATGCACAGTTTAATTGATCTTAACTATATGTATCAAACTATCTTTTACGCACATTTTTCCATTTGAAAGACGTCTTACCATTCCCATCGACAACTTTTTTCTTATCACCACCTTTCATCAACTCTCTTTGCATATTCATCTTATCGTACAAATTTTTAAATTTGGATTCTCTTTCCAATTTGGCCTTGAGAACTTTAAATTTTTGAATTTTTTTAGAATCATACAATTCCTTATCATATTTCCCCATCACCGTTGTATAATCTTTTTCAACTTCCTTTTCCAATAATTGATCCAATTTCAATCTGTTTTCCTTCTTTGATAACATTTTTTCATCAGTTTGGAAAAATTCAACTGGATCAAACGCTAATTTTTCATCATTATTCTCCACAAACACTGTATGCTTACCATCACTTTTGAACGCTAAATTTTTCTGCAATTTTTCTATCTTGTTCAACTCTTGTGTCCTTATTAAATTCATATAGTTTGAATCTTGAGTTTTCAATAGTTGTACTTCGTCGTTACTTAACAGCTCATTCCCACGGTCACTTATCAACACACCTCTAGAATCAACAGATTTATTCACCATCCCATGATAGTACTCATCTGGATTTCTCAGTTTCAGCTTCTCTTTTAAAATTTTCAAAGCTGCTTGCTTCTTATGATAATCCAGGGCCCTCAATTTGTAATCTTTCTTCTTCTCCAACAAACCCCATTTCTTACGGTCCTGTGGTTGCGAACGCTCCCTGTGTTGTTTCTTCTGGACATTATGCACTAGCTTGGCCATCTTGTTGATATCTCTATTCTATTCTATTATATATTGATATTATTTTTATCTCATCGTTAAAATTTTTTTTTTCTCTTTTTTGTTTTTGGATTTTTTTTTTTGTTTCGGTATTTGTATTTGTATTAGGCTTTTAGTATGACAGAGATATTCCACTACACAATTACTACACAAAGAACATTTGTACGAAATTGGTTATGAACTCAATCGACTTGAGTGTGTTGATCAAGGAGCATGAATTCTTATACCAGATTGATGCTGAGCTATACCTCAGTGTGATCATTATATTGATAAGTGACCGTAACTTATTGGTCTCATCAACAAACGAATTGGAGACTATTAAACAATTGACATACATTTTGAAGTATCTATTGAATCTGAATTATACTGTTTTTGACTGCTCAAAAGATGAGCAAATACTAGGTGATACTGACTTGGTGATGATTACCAATATAGAGAAGACTACTGCAGATTATCAGCGATCTATTTCGCATCACTTTGACCACAAGATGATTATTGTGATAATATCGGATCGAGATGGATATGAGGTTGATTTGGTGGAAGAAATAAATCAGAGGATTCTTTTTAGAAGCCCTCACTTTCCTGTGGTGACTTTCAATATTGATTCTAAAGATATAATAGTTCAGGACTCGATTGATATCATCGCCAAATTGCGGTCAAAATTGCCTACTATTACCATGGTGCAAGAGATAATAAGATATGTCAATGATATTCTAACTTTTTTAAGAAACCACCGGATGGTCTCTTGTGGGATACCAGGGCCTTTGAAAAATGAGTTGAAAGTGTTGATAAAGACCGTTGCCATTATTAACAACATATCATATGTTACTCCATCAATAGTAAGATTTTCATGTGAGAAATTCTTTCCTTTACATTTAGATTTGATTTCTGATCCCAAGAAGGAACCCACATTGTTATGGGGTAGTGACATGCGTTTGGTAGAGGGTTTTGTAGAATTATGGGACCAAGATCTGGTCGTTGCTGATGTTTTGAAAAACGTCCAACCTCCATTGTGAGTACACTTGTTTTCACTCTCGCTTATGGCATCAAAACTGCTTGTTGCGAGACTACGCCAAATTTGGTTTCAAAGCTTTCAGTTCCAAGTTTGAAACATTGATTGAACAATTGGAAATTCAAAGGAAATGTCACCTGTCTGATTTAATAAAGGTGACCATAATGAAATAAGATGTTTGACAAAGACACGCAACAATTATTGATGGCTGTGTCTTCCCAATCACACATACAGACTGATTATCGGCGCCCCCGATTATGTCAATGTGTATTGATCATTGTAAGTAGTTGGGGAATCTCATAATGCAGATGCGGCTTACCTTAGACTCATTTAGAGCTCAACTATATCAGGTATTTTTCCCTGATCAGTTAAAACGTCTCTCTTGGTAAAGGTCTGTTTAAAGTTTAGGTCCATCAGTAAAATTTTGGATGATGCCAAAATCAACTTGCAAGGAGATCGAAAAATGTTATATAAATTATTTAAAGCAAAATAAATGAAAATCATGATAATGAAGCCTCTTTCGATTTCAAATATCAGTAACTAAATGCGCCCGCTCCGAGGCTTTTAGTCATTAACCGTCTATTCTAGCATTCATCATCGGTAGAAAGAAAGTAGTATGCATCTCCACTATTCTCGGCCGTCACTCTTTCGCCGGAACTGTTAGGGTTCTCTTGCATCAATTTTTTTATAAAAAAAAATATTTAAGCCTTATATCTCAAGCAGTTGCCGGAGCTGAACGTAAACCCCCATCGCGACATAGAAGTACAGGGAAAATATGTACTTGATATTATTGATAAAAAGTATTCCGAAGCCTGTACAAAAGGTGGCTTTTGCCTATTTTCTTGTTTTGTTCTTACTAGAAGTTTTCGCTGGTCTTCACTCAAAGTTATTGGTATCCACATTTTACCGCGTACTTTTCATATTATCATTTTTCGGAGTTTTGTTTACAGTCATCTCATTAACTCTGATTGTTGATATACAAAGAAGAGACACCGTGGTAGAAGAGATCAAAGGCGAGATTGTAAGGTTATACGTCAAGCTCAGGCCAGAGGCAGAACCTACCAGCGAGGCGAAAGAGGCTAAATGGGATTACATATCAAAGACAGTAAATGAGTACGTGCAAAAAAATGTTGATGATGTAGAGACTAACTATAGAAGAATCCTAAAGTTTGACAAAAAAGATGTCAAGGAGATATTCAACGATTATATGAAATACATAAGTCGCAAGATCTTGCGGGAATATAGGTCCGTTGACATAGATCTGTTAGATATCATAGATCCGTGGGATCGGTTACTACTTGGCGTCCGTAATATGTATCTGGAAGACTTGAAACTGTCCTTCGGTGAGCATTCCAAACATCTAGAGTCGCATATATCATAATATTCAGTTTGGTTTTTATACCCTTGTTCTTCCAAGAGGGTACAACAAATAATGTTTCCCCCAAACAGGAAGTCAAAGTTTTTGTGTGTGTGTAAGAGAAAAATAATATCTTTGATTTGATTTTTTGCGTAAGAAAATTTTTAGCAGGAGTTTAAACAGTCGCAAAGAAGTAGATATAGATACTAATACAGTAGCCAATATGTTGACCAGAAAAGTACTGCGAGCTCCATTGCTTAGGGCAGCAAGATGTGTATGTAAGTCTCGTATTTCGCAAATGGCCAGAATGGTTTCCTCTGATGCAAATGTCAATGAGGAAACTGTTGAAGACTCAACGGAAGATGTTCCCTGGTATATGCGTCTGGAAGAATCTTCCACCGCCCAGGAGCTTACAAAACCACTACCAGAGTTACCTCTGTCTTCACCAGAGCCCCTACTGAAAGTGGTGAAGTTGATGCATGACAAGTTGGGAATAGTGGATATAAAGATATTTGACAAAAGAGATGAAGATCCTGAAGAAGTTGGATTAGATACGTCCAAGACTTTTATTTTGATAGGGACAGGAAAATCTGACAGGCATTTACAGAAGGCCACTATTGAGTTGATGAATTTCATAAAGCATGATTTGGGTAATGAAAGGCTTCCAAGAGTTGAAGGTTTTACGAGAACATCTTCAATATTAAAGAAGGAGAAGAAGTTGAAACGTAAATTGAAGAAAAATACCGGTTATCATTTTGAAGATTATGGGGTACCGATAAATAGTTGGATCATGGTTGATTGCGATCATAGTATTGAAAATATGAGTATCCACTTTGTAACAGAGCAAAGAAGAGATGAGCTAAATTTGGAGCTGCTATGGTGTAAACCTGAGGACAAGCATTTGTACAAGAGAGTGAAAAAGCCACTAATAAATGATGACATTTTCAGCGGATTAAGAAGGTATCATCGCATGCGTAATGAGCCTGTTTATCAAACTGTATTTGATCTTGTGAGGGGCTCAAAGAGATTTTACAGTAACAGCCTTGATGCTTCAAGAGATGTACCACCATCATCACAAAATGATATTTTAGTTTCTGACTTTCTTAAAGCAGCAAATACTGGAGATTATGAAACCGCCAGTAATTTGCTACTGTCACTGGATGGCAACGAAGATTTCAAACCATTTGTGATGAAATCCTTTATCACTTATTTGGACATCCTGACGACTGAACTGGTTTCGAATTTGAAGACGGAACCGGAATCTAGACTGAATACAGAACTGGCTCTAAAGTCGACGTTGGAAGATGTTGAAACCAAATTTTGCAATTCAGTTCCAACCGTGGCAACAAAAGAGTCGATTGATTTGAAAATACAATTTTATAAAAAACTTCATCAATTATGGCCTAATATGTACAGCTTTGATCTTTTGGAAAAGGCTTTTTTCGAAAAATTGTCAATTTCTTACATTGATAACAGCATAGAGGATATCATAGACCACATGGTACTGATTTTGGAATCCCGTGTTCGTTCTCATACTTTCAGGACGAAGAAGCTAAGCGCATTGTTAGCTGTTATTGAGATGAACGATTCACTTTTAAATAATTGGGAAACTAAAGTAGTTCCATACTTGTTAGTTTCTTTTTCAAAATTCGATCTTCCTGAGTTTGTCAACCCAAAGGCCATATTGGACAATATAAACAATGTTGAAAAATTCAACTCAACGAAAAAATTGGCATATGAAGATCAAATCCCATCCGTTTTCAGTTTGTTGAATTACAAGCAGTTTCAATTTCTTGATTCAAATGAATCACAATTTATATTAATGATGTTTTTAACGATTTATGGAAATGCTAGAAATTATACCCTGTTTTATGATGTGTTGGAAAAAGTTTATGATAGTTCATCTCTTCAACCTGATAAGAGGCCCTGGGATTTCATCATCAGCTATATTTACAAGACTTCAGATATTGCACAATATCAGTATTTCGTGACAAATGTGTATCCAAGAATTTCTTACTACAGTAACTTCAGTGATTTGTTCAACGAATACTTGGAAAAAATGAAGCTTGAAATTGAGCAAGATGAACTGTCTAAATTATTTTGTATATAGAAAACAAAAAAAGAAGAATCAATCTTCACTGGATAATGCATTATTTAAATATTCTACAAACATTGGTATTATTCTGTCTGTATCTATCGTTCTCATACGATTCAAGGAGACATAACTTCTTCTATATCTTTGAAGTTGTGCTATACTTACAGAATGAGCTGGCATACTGACGTACAATCCCTCTTGTATCAAAACCTCTCCACCAATCGATTGTAATTGTTGAAATTGATGAATTTTATTGATCACTTCAGTAGTCAACTTGTCCAATTGTGTTAAAAAATTCAATCCAGTAGCGGGCTTGAGTACAGTGGCATTATTAGGTTTTTGTGTCTTTGCTAACACTATAGCATCCCAAATCTCATCAAATGGTAATTTGTGATCGTTATATCCAACATTAAACAATGGTGCGTCCCACCTGTTTTGACTATTAGGTTCTTCATATCTCATGATCATCTGTTTCAATAACTCATCATCCCATTTGTCATCTCTGTCATCATTCAAATCGAAACAAGTCGCTGTTGGAGTCACCACATGGACAACACAATATGTAGTTGATAAAGCTTTGGCATCACAATGTAATTGATACCTGAACCCCTTGATGTATGCGGGAGAATCCAATATCACTATGGTGGATTTGGACAAGTCTCTCTTGACAGCAGACATTTGAGTACCTCTCAAGGATTTTTCAGTCACAGATTCTTTATATTGATTATGTTGTATTCCCAATGATTCATCAGAATGTAAAATGACTTTCATATTTGATCCTTGTTCAGAACTGGAAAGACTTTGTATTTTCGATTCAAGTTCCTGTTTCAATTTTGCAGCCCAGGTTGATTTCCCCGATGAGGGAAATCCAGTAAACACTATTAAAGGCATCTCTGTATATATCTGCTTGATTTTAATCTTTATTTTGGAAAATTTTATTTTTATTTTTGAAATTTTTTTTTTTTTTTTTTTTTCACATCTATTTTCATTTAAAACAATAGATAATAGAAATATATTGAGAAAGCAAGAGATGAGATTCACAAGAGTACTGCATCAGTTCATCCCAAGACAGCAGTTCCCCGAATTCAGGGTGCCCTTGGCAGATTTCAAAGGACACCATCTGAAGGCATTAACAAAAATATCCCATTTAGCTCCTCAAATCGACCTCGTACTTGAAGTCCGTGATTCAAGAGCTCCAATCAGTACAAGAAATGTGTTACTTGATAGACCCTTGCAAGATAAGGAAAAGATAATTTTATATTCGAAAAGTGATTTATGTAAAATTGACATGAGGTTGTTCCAAAAATGGCACAAGAATGAGAAATTTATGTTTATTGATTGCAGAAGTAAATTGGATATGAAAAAAATAATAGATGTTTGCAAGACGAAATATGAAAGTTTCAATCCAAGACCACCTTTGGGACTTCGTTTGATAGTGACGGGAATGCCCAATGTCGGTAAGTCTACTTTGGTGAATTCTTTGAGGCAGTTTGGAATGAAAACAACGAAAAAAGTAGCCAAAACAGGTGGTCAACCAGGTGTGACAAGGGCAACTTCAGAGATCATTAGAATAAGTGAATTCCCAGAAATACTCTTGTACGATACTCCTGGTGTTTTCCTTCCCAAAGTTAAAGATACAAAGACAATGTTACTGTTAAGTTTGGTTGGTACTGTGAAATCAAGTTTGATTGATCCCGTCATCGTGGCTGATTATTTGTTGTATGTTGTGAACAAGCAAGATCCAAAATTATATTCAAAGTACTTATCTACCCCAACTAATAGTATCAATGTTCTTTTGACAAGTATTTCCAAGCAAATCGGAAAGTTCAAATCAAAGAAACAAGGTTTAGACGAATTAGGTACAGCTATACATTGGATCGACTTGTACAAGCAGGGTAAAACTGGTAGAGTCATTTTTGATGATGAAGCGATCAGACAAAACGCCGACATTTTGAATAATACAGATTATCAAAATTTACTGGATGTTGAAAAGGAAAGAGTTGATAACATGAATATCTCGCTTAATAAAGAGGTGAAACAAGATGAGCGATCCCTCAGGAAGCAAAAGAGAATAAATCTGGAAAATTATTTGTTTTCAGGTAAATTATGAGTGTTATGAATCGTGTATATATGTATATAGTGAAAAGATGAAAAAATGAAAAAAAAAAAACACTCCTTGATCCCTTCAAATCATTAACAACGTAAATAACAATCTACAGTTTTCATTGTCTTTTAGAAGGTCTACAATCAGCAATCGTGAATTTATAACGTAACGTACGCCATTTAGATGCACCGCATAATTCGACTAGAAGGTTGAAAGGGGCGATCACGGGGAAAACGTCATGTACACTATTTGTAAACATCATCTCCTTTGGTGTATAGAGTTCTCTTTGGCAGATGGCAGACGCGCGTCAATTTTTAAACTTCAGCCCCCCGAGGAAAAGTTTCTATTTTTATATATTTTTTTTCTGCGTTTCCCAAAACACCAAATTTCGAGATGAGACAGACACATTCCTGTGACACCATATATAGCTAGTCTCAGCCAGCCACCTTGGAAAACTTTGTTTGATTTCAGATTAATTCTTTCATATACTTGTTATCTCGAATTCAATCAAAGATGTTATCAGTATTCATTTTACTTTCATTATTATCAAATATAGTTGTATCCACTTCAAGTGAATGTAACCCAATATCGGCTACTACATGTTCACCAGTGACCGCACTTGCGACATCAGTTTCCGAGGATTTCAAGTCTGAATCATCACAGTTCTACCTGTATCAAAAGGGAGATAGAATATCATATACAGATGAAGGTTTAGAATTGACACTAAAAGAGAGATATGATAATCCATCGTTAAAATCGAAATTTTATATCATGTTTGGTAGATTAGAACTGATTGTGAAATCAGCTCCGGGAACCGGTATTGTTTCTTCTGTGTTTTTACAAAGTGATGATTTGGATGAAATCGATATAGAATGGTTTGGTGGTGATGGTTATCAAGTGCAATCGAATTATTTCTCAAAAGGTGATACAACTACATACGACAGAGGTGGATACCATGCAATGTCTGGTGATCCAAGAACAGACTTCCATAATTACACATTAGACTGGACAAAGGACTCGTTGACAGGGTATGTTGATGGCGTTAACGTTCGTGTATTATCAAGTGATAACAGTGAAGGTTATCCACAAACGCCAAGTGCTGTATTCGTTGGATTATGGGCCGGTGGTGACCCTGACAACGCAAAGGGAACTATTGAATGGGCCGGTGGAGAAACTGATTATGATAAGGCTCCATTTTCAATGTACGTTCAAAAATTGGTTGTTTCTGATTATTCTACCGGTAAGGAGTACAGTTATGGTGATCAAAGCGGTGATTGGTCTTCGATAGATGCTACAGGCGGTAAAGTCAATGGTAGAACTTCAGAGGCTGATAGTGAGTTTTTTGAATTGGTCGATGGCGGTAGTATATCGTCGGCCAGTACCTCTTCAGCACTGTCCAGTTCTACAATTGCATCATCATCACCATCATCATCTAGCGCTAAGTCATCATCATCATCCTCATCCTCATCTAGCGCCAAACCATCATCATCATCCTCATCCTCATCCTCATCCTCATC